>APFE030822722.1:0-19990 GCA_000404065.3 Pinus taeda | reverse complement strand
AACTCGCTTCACTGTTGTCCAATGCTCCTTCCCTAGTTTTGACATAAACCTGCTCAATACCCCCACTCCATGTGCAATACCTAGTGTAATACATAACATTTCATATATAAGGCTACCGACTGCACTTGCATATGGAACAAAGAACATGTCCTCTTCCTCTTCATGTGTCTTGGGACATTAGTCAGTAGATAATTTGACACCTACAACAATAGGATCCTCCATCAGTTTACTATCCTTCATATTAAACCTATGCAGTATTGTCTTGACATTATTGCTCTAGTTTAACCAAAGCTTCCCCTTTGCCTGATCTCGTTTAATTTCCATGCCCAAAATATAATTTGCAGCACCAAGATATTTCATGTTGAATTTGGAGGAAAATTGGGTCTTCAATTCCTTGATTATTTCTTTGTTATTTCCAACAAGCAACATATCACCCCCATGCAATACCAAATAAATAACACGATCACCAATTAATTTAAAATACACATAGTGATTTTCTTTGCTTCTGTTGAAGCCAAGTCACCATATATATGTATCAAATTTTTGAGACCACATCCTTGGTGACTGTTTTAACCCATATAGAGACTTTTTTACCTGCATACCAATTCTTTCTTACCCTTCACCATAAATCCCTCAGGTTGCTTCATACAGATCTCTCCTTCTAGATCCCCATGAAGAAACATTATCTTCACATCCATCTGTTCTACCTTAAAATCAAAAGAAACAACAACAAATAAAAGTAATATAATAGAACCTACCTTCGCAACAGAAGAAAAAATATCATGAAAATCAATTCCAGACACCTAGGAATAATCTTTTGCTACCAATTGAGCTTTGTATTTCTCTACCTTGCCTTATGCATTGATCTTCTTCTTAAACACCCATTTTCTTCCAATGTGTTTCCTTCTAGCCAACAACTCCACTAGATCTGAAGCCTCACTTTTGTCCAAATTTCATCAACCAAGGCCTCTTTCAAGAGTTTTCGATCCTCTAAATATACTACCTCCCTGATATTTCTGGAATCATCATCAGTAATAGATAAAGGAAATTTTTAACAAAAAGCAAATGGACTATACCTTTTTGGCTTCCTTCTTTCTCGAGCTGATATTCTCACAGTCAGAGTTTATGGCTCTTCGTCTTTTGACTCCTCTTCTGTTGTAGATTTTGATTCTTCCTCCCTTAACTCAATCTCTATATTCTCAGGTTCCTTTGGTAGGGTTTCATATTTAATAACATCTTTCACCTCTCTAAACACCACATCATGATTGTACACAACCTTCCTTTCTTCTGGGTTCCAAAGCTTATAACCTTTTAAACTATCCTTATGCCCAATAAAGATGCACCTTTAAAATTTACTATCCAACTTGGTTCTTTTCTCCTTTGGAACATGTACATATGCATCGCAACGAAATACCCTTATATGTGGAAGAGCGGGTTTCTTACCAGTCCATACCTCATGTGGGGACTTATTGTCCAACATCGATGAAGGTGATGTATTAACCATGTAGCATGTAGTTGTTGGGTAAGGTATTTAAGGATATTTCAAGCACCCTTTTCCCTATTTTTGGCCATTTCCCTTCACTAAATCCATAAATCTTGTTACAATATCACTCTCCCTAGTCAAAAAGCAATCTTTTTCATCGACATATTAATTATTCAATTTTCTATTAAGTATCAAAAGAAACAATGTCTTTTTGGAATGATTAACCAGGGAAATTGTGGAAGATATATTTTGCGTGTTTTTCTTTCAGATGTTATTGTAATTACTAAATACTATGGGTAAATAGATGTTGTTGTTACATGTTGTTACACGTTGTTATACCTCGAAGATTTCTATTAGACCATGAAGGTTTTTGTTACATCATGAGTTGTTGTTACACCATGACGCTTCTACTACACTACAAATGGTTAAAGAACATGGCCGTTATTTTAGAGATAATTTTTTAAGACCACGGGATGTAACTCTATGTGGAAGATTGAAAATATCCGAGTAGTTATAGCTATAAAAATTAGTGTAACCATAATAGGTATTTAATTGAAAATTGGTTGTAACAAATTATATTTTATTTCATTTATATTAAATCGATCAACATGAGAATCATGAGATTCTCATGATTGATTCGTTCCCTAATTTTGGGTCTCTATATGAGTTTATAAAAAGGATCAGTCCTATGAGAAGGGGGCGGCAACATCTGGAATGATATCGATATTTTGATCTTGTATCCTTCAGCTATTTTAATACAAGTAGTTGGTGATGATTCTGCTATTCCTATGTTGACTATTTAAGTAGTTTTGTTCCATTCGTACACCCTGCTAGGGAGGAAGGGCACTCGTCTTTAGTAGGGGTCGCAGTATTAGTAGTAGACTTATTTTATTAGATGTTGATGTGAAATTCTTATTGTCATTGCATATGTTGTGGAATATGCAAACTTCTATTTTTTATATTTATGGTATGTTGTTTCATATTATTGCTACACTCTAGTTAATAATACATGGCATGCCTATTTCCTTTCTGAAGCTTATGAAGTGTTAATTTCTTCTTTGCTAAATGAGTTTCGTTTTTGTAGTGTGTTCTTTACTTCCTACAAGTGTGAATTTTTTTTCTACAAGTATGTTCAACGACATTTCTTTAATTTCCTCGTTGTTCATGTATCGACACATACAATGTAGACTCCTTTAAAATAAAAGACCTGCCCTGGTTGATAATTAATGGTTGTGATTAAGCTATTTTAAAGAGTGATAAAATAGCACAAACATGTTGGCATCATTTGCAGGGAAGGCAGTTGGAGATACAACCAACAAGTGTTTTTTATTGAATTTTCTTTTGATAGAGTGTTTCTAATTGCACAAGTGTTGGGTGGTAAGATGAGAGGTAAGAACCTAGGCATCTCTATAACATACTTGAGAGGGCTCACCACTGTGATAATTATGACAATTAGGGTGTGTAAATTTTTTAGATTTCCTTTTAAAGTATCTTTAGTCTTATAGATGCCGGGCAGTAAGATGAGAGGTAAGAACCTGTGGAGCACTCTAACATGCCTGACCGGGCTTACAATTGTAGCAATTGAGACACTTAGGGTGTGAAATAATTACACATAGGTTCCATGTGTAGGATGTATGAGTAAAGAAGAAACAAAGCATAGGAACTCTAATAAATCTACAAGAAAAATTGGTCATAAAAGGAATAAGAAAAATATGGATCTAGGGAGAAAAAAAATTATTCAAGAATTTATCTCAAAAGATGAGAGAGCAGTTAACTTCACATAGGGATGTATGAAAAACAAGTCCATATAAAGACGTTACCCCCATATGAAAATTAGGAGTATTCATTTCCTTTGTTTTAGGACCCCAATTTCGTCAAACTAACCTACAAACTCCCAAATATATAGATTAACATTAGGAACAAGAAGGAGACACTAGAGGCCAATATTTTGGATTAGAAGGACAAGGAGAAACGAGTGGAAGGCACCAAGAACTAGAATAAGAAGAACATTATTTTACTTATCAATACCTAGATTCAAGCAGCGCACCAAAAAACAAGCCTGAGAATAACCTAAACAATTATCAAATGAAGCTTTATTCATATAACATTTGCCCGAACAATATTTGGGAGGGTACTGACCAAAAAAAGAATGAGGAGAATCCACAATGGGAGATAATAACAACAATAACAATGATAGAAAAAATTCCACCATTACACTTTTAAATTTTCAATAGGTGATATAAGGGGAGAAGCTCCCATGAAAAATATTCCTCTATCATCCCTTCCATCTTTCTAAGGATTGACTGTAGAATATCTTGATAATTTTTTGTTTGAATTTGATGTTCTGTACAAGAGATATGACTACACTTTAGATGCTCAAAAGCTAAAACTATTCCCTAACACTCTAAATGGAGCAACACTAAGATGGTTTATGTGACTGGGTTCTCATACTATCCAAACATGGGGAGACATGAAGAATATGTTTCTGTCGAAATACCAGGACTACTCTGGGACCAGAGATTTGAAAAAGGAGATATCTAGAATGACATGGAAGGATGAAGAAAACTTGGAAGATTATGTGGAACAATCCCATTATAATTTACAAAGATCCAAACATAGCGATCTCGATTAAGAATTTTTGAAAATAATATTTATATGATGAATGAGATATGATTGCCTCGACAAGTTGAACCTATTGGGAAAAGGAGATATATCTCACGAGTCATTTAATGAGATAATAAAACTCTGCTTAAGGTGTTCAAGAGGATCATCAAGGTGGAGAAACATGGCATGAGATAGCTCTGTTAGAATACAAAAAATATGCCAATGTAGGTGTGTCCAGAGCTAGGATCGGAAACCTATTCAAAATTATTAAGACCGATCTTCTCACTACCTTATCTACCCAACTGAGAGCATCATAAGTGAAAAAATCACAAGATGAAGCTGATAAAGATTTTGTTGTGTTATGCTAGAAATGTAAAGAGAAAGATTCCTTGAAGGAATGTACAATTAACAACATCATCTTGTGAAATATCTGTGATCTAGAGAATTCTACAGGATATTGTATAAAACTTCCCAGACTAAAATAAGTTCTCAAGGAATTAAGTGAATAAGTTCGGTCCTTTTACTTTATCAGATCTAGAAAGCCTGTGCAACCATGACCACCAAGTATGTCTCAAATTTTTTCTTTTAATTCATGAATGATGTATATAATGCTCAACAATTTCCATGGCATTCCAGCTTAATTTCCTTCACCTTGGAACTAATGGTCTGCTTCTCAATATTTTTAGTATCCTCCATCTCAGCCATATTATTGGCCTCAAAATTGGAGGGGAAACTCTTTACGTCTATCTCCTCCTGCACTACCAATACAATAACAATTTCAAATTCCACCTCTCTTGTCATATGCTCCTACTCCTCTCATATTACCCCAATTACCTATATAGTATAAAACTAGCCTAAATAATAAGGCAACCCAAAATATAAAAGGCCCCACTTCTTTCTAGACTTACTACATCACCCCTGTTGGATGCAACAAAATTCACCTTCGATAAGGAAAAGTAGTAAATTGAAAAACCTCCCCTGTTATCACCGAAGAGGAATGTGAATCACCTAGGGATGATACTATGGACCTTGATGAGGTTGTTGTTGGAAAAAGTCACTATATTTAGTCTTCAATAGTCTACTTGAGTCATTAGTAATGTACTTATCAAAATAATAAAGAAAATAATTTTTATTGTCCTGGTTTCTACCTGCACTGCTTCTTCATAACATTTTGGTTCACTAGAATCAGTCAGCAATACATAATATAATGAAGGAGAGTATCTTTAACGGGGTCTACTTATCCTAGTAGATCTTCTAACACCACTTTCAAGTGTTTGAGGTGCTTGTTGTTGTTGTGGTTTCTTTTGTTGTTCTAGCTATTGATCATTATGATTTTCAGGCACCTTCACTTTTTCTGTGATCTCATCAAGCACTGTGTATTCTCTGTTTTCGATTTCCTATTTCTTTTCCTGCATTTGATACTTATACAAAACATTTTCTTTGAATATGACATCTTTTCTCCTAATGAATTTTTGTTTTTCATAATCATAAAATCGATAACTAAAATCATTAACACCATATCCAATAAAGGTACAGTTCTTTTATTTTGCCTCTATCTTTGTTCTATTTTCTTTATTAATGTGGAGAAAGGCTTCACAACCAAAAGCCTTTAAAAATGAGTAGTTTACCTTTTTACTTATTCGAGCCTCCTCTAGAATACCAGTATCCAAGGAACTTGAGGTCCCTCTATTTATTAGATAAACAACAGTATCTATAGCATCTGCCAAAAATTGTAAAGGCAATCCTACATGCAATCTCATGCACCTTGCATGTGCCATGATTGTCTTGTTCATTATTTCTGGCACACCATTTTCTTGTGGTGTTCCTAGAACTATCTTCTCTCTGTGAATTTCATTCTTTGAACAATACCTATCAAATTCTTTGCTACAATATTCACCTCCATTGTCGGATCTGAGATACTTCAACCTTTTTCCTATCTCGTTTTCAACGAAATATTTCCATTTCTTGAAAGTATCAAATACATCACATTTATTCTGAATACAATAAATCTAGGTTTCTCCAAGTTGCATCATAAGTAAAAGTAACATAATAATGAGATTCATCAAGAGATGATACCTAAGCAGGTCCCCATAAATCTGTATGCACAAGCTCTAATTTTCCACTTTTCTTTTCTTTCCCAACTCTAAGGAATCTGACTATCTTTTGTTTTCCATAAACAAAATTCAAATAGAATTCCAAATCAACATGCTTCAAACCTGGCAATAAATTTCTTGAGCAAAAGACCTGCATCACCTTCTCACTCATGTACCCAAGCCTATGATGCCATAATGTCGTATATGCTCCTATAGAGGTTAAAGCATTACCATAATTAGAAATACCATTGCATAAATATAATGTACCAACCTTTTCTCCTTCTGATATTACCAAGGCTCCTTTAGTGACCTTCTAGGTTTTATCTGTAAAATTATTTACACAACATTCACCTCTGAACTGCCTTTCTGAAATTAGATTTTTCTTCAGATCTGAAACTTGCCTTGCCTCCTTCAATAGCCACTGATTTCCATTCTGTTATTTTAATAAAATTGTACCCATGCCAATGATTTTATAGGGCTTATCATCAACCAATCGAACCTGTCCAAAATCTCCTTAAATATAATCATGAAAATGTTTTTGATCAGGTATGGCATGGAATGAGTCCCATGAATCTCCCAGCTAGGCATCAATAATATTTTCTAATGAAATAATCAAAGCATCTTGTAACAAATCACATGTCACATTTGCTTAACAATTGTTTTCTTACTGCGCGTATCCTTATTTTCCCTTCCGAGACATGAAATATTTCTTTAGATGTCCTTTCTTCTCACATTTCCAGCACACTATCCCCGATCTAGACTTGGATCTACCTTTCCTTGAATTACTGTGATATCCTAGGCTCTTTCCCCTTTCCATTTTTCTTCCCTAGTCTCTGCAGTCAAAGAATTACCTGATGTCTCATTAGAGCTTTTCTGTCGCATTTCCTCACTAATGATTGCACCAGAAACATCATCAAACTCTAAAGTATTTGATCCAAAGACAAAGTTACTAATGGCCATAACTAAACCATTCCAACTTTCTAGCAATGAGCATAGAAATAACAAATCCCTTAGTTCATTATCAAGCATTACCCCTATAGAACTTAATTGGCTGGTAACTATATTAAATTCATTTAAATGATTAGCAATAAATCCACCTTCTAACATGTTCATATTAAATAAATGCTTCATAAGGAATACCTTATTTGAGGCTAAGGGATTTTCATATAGTTTGGCCAATGCCAAACTTAAACCCTGTGTTTTCGTTTCCTTTGAAATATTAAAGGCTACCGACATCGCTAGTCACAACTGTATTGCTCCAACTGCCCTTTTGTCAAGAATATCAATATCCCATTTTGTGACTATCATACTCGTCGACTTCTTTTTATTTCCACTTAATGGTAGGCACATATCCTTTTGATACAGGTAATCTTCCATATGCATCTTCCATAATTGGTAGTTTCGGCCATTAAATTTTTCGACCCTAAAATCGCTATCTTTCATCATTGCTCTATAGGGATATGTTGATGCAGATATGGCGAGTGATAGAGACAACATTAGGAGAACCACAAGGTAGGTGTTTACTATAGGTGGAATAGTTTTCAGTTGGGTTCCAAAACTACAAATTGTTGTTGCACCGTCAACAACAGAAGAAGAGTATGTTGTTGCTACAGAGGCTAGTAAAGAAATGATTTGGTTACAAATGTTTTTGGATGAATTGGGTAAGAAACAGGAGTTGGGTGGGTTATACAGTGGCAGCCAAAGTCCCATACATCTTGCAAATAAATATGAATTTCATTCCAGGACTAAACATATACAACTATGTACAATTTCATATGGTCAGTGTTGGAAGATGGAGAGTTGAAGCTAAAAAAGATACACACTAGCCAGAATCCTACAAATATGTTAACAAAAGTCATAACCAGGGAGAAAATGAGATTTTTCTCGGTTTCCATTTGTCTTCAAGTATGATTATGAAGATGAGAAACAACGAGGTCCAAAGTGGATTCATTTTCCACCAAATAAAGTAGTGATGGAGTTGCGATAATTAGTCTCCAAGTGGGAGATTGTTAGGTGTGGAGCCTAATTATCTTCTTTACTCAGAGGTATCGCCGCATTGAACCCCATTTCGTAATGTGGTGGAAACATGCATGTTTATGTGTTTCGCCAGGGGGTTCGGGGGGGGACAAAAATTCTTTATAGCCCACCCCTAGCAGGGGATCAGGGGCAGCACCCTCGAAGGTAAAAATAGATGTAAAATTGCCTTGTAAAATGTTGCCATTTCGTAGTAAATATGGGTCATTCATTAGGCAGATATCTAACGGTAGAAGTTATGTTTAATTTAGGATTTTTTTCCCTTGAAGGAAACCCCTCGCTATATACGAGGAAATTGTATTTCAGTGATGTAGATGTGTATTCTGAGTGAGAAAAAGAGAGGAGATTGTGCTATAGCGAATAGGGAATTACAACAGATCTATTATAGGTTGTATCTCTTCAGTTTGCTAGATAATATAAAAGGAAGGATTGCTTGTTTCTTTGTGGATGTATCCCTAATTAGGTGAACCACGTATATCTCTATCTCTCTTGTTTTATGCATTTTTTTGTTTAAATTTTTGCAATGTTCTATGTGTTCCATTAATTTGTAATATAATTTTTTAACAACCTTAAATCAAGAAAAGTAGGAAATCAAAAAACCTGCCCCACTATCACTGAAGAGGAATGTAAATCACCTAGGGATGATATTGTGGACCTTGATGAGGCTGTTTTTGGAAAAAGTAACTATGTTCAGTCTTCAATAGTGTACTTGAGTCATTATGTAATGTACTTGTCAAAAGAATAAAGAAAATAATTTTTATTTGTATTATTGTGACTTATTAAAGGATGGGTTTCAAGCTTGGGTCACCATGTTTTACATAAAAATCTCCTTTGAGGACTTTTAGGATTTATTTTGAGTCTATATAATTATTATACATTTAAGGATACCCTTCTTGGGATTTTGAATCATGTAAATCAGTTAAGTATTGAGTCAAATATGAATAATGGAACCTCCACACCATGTCATCCTAAGATAAGATCAAGTCGGACTAAATATCCATTCTACCCCACAAGAATCCTATGAAAGGAAGGACTACAAATTTGTTTGGAGCATCACTTCTCATTCTCTCTCTTCTAGGCAGATGTGCGAAATTCTATTTTTTGGGCAGAAGTACGAAGTAAGAGGCTGGGAAAGTCTGCTGTTGGGAAGACAAAGTGAATACAAGTTTGGGGGAGTCTAAGGAGTCAAGTAAAATCAAAATTTTGGTGGTGGTCTCTATCTATTTCATGCTCTATATTGGTAGAACGAAGTATCCCAAGTCGAACTGTTGTCAGAAGCTGCAAGTTGTTGCATAGAAGTTGCTGGAATTACGTCAATGTTCTAGAAGTTGACTTGGTGTGGAGGGAAGTTCTAGTCAAGGTCTAGGGGGAAGAAGCTCAAATAATAATATTATAAGGAAGAATCACTTTGACTGGGTTTTCCCCTTGAGGGGGGTTATTTTCCTGGCATGTGCCTACATCTTGTGTTTAGTGTTTTATGTGTTGCTTCTTTGTGTAATAACTTGATGAACTATAGAAAGAAGATATAAAGAATCATAATACCAAGTAGCATCACAAGTAATTATCAAGATCGAGAAAATCTTTACTTCCTTTCTAATTTTCCAACATGGTATTAGAGAATCGGTGATGAAGGAAGAAAAAGGAATAGCCATTCATAGGCACTATCTTAGGGAAGGAGTATATTATATTCAAAGAGGATGTATAACTCTATCAAGGGTGAGAACAAGCTTCAAGGAGCATCTAACTTCAGCTCTTGGAAGAAAAGGATTGACCTAATCCTCAAGAAGAATAAGGTGATAGATTTGGTAAAATGAAATGTAAAGAAGCCTACAGAAGAAGCCACTGATGCTGAAAAAGCGAAATTTAGGGATCTAGAAATGGTGGTTATGACTCTGATGGTAGAAGGGATAAAAGACAATATTGTCCCATTCATAGCTAACATCTATCATGCCCAGGATATGTACGAAGCCTTGTTGAAGTTGTTCACTATTAAGAACATTGATCAAGTAGCAATTTTGAATAATGAGTTGAGGACTACAAATATGACTAAAAAATATACCATGGAAACCTTATTTTTGAAGATAGCTACACTCAAGGATGATCTCTTGGCCATTAATAACATTGTTCTTGAAAAATATAAGTATCTCACGTCTTTTTGGGGTCATGCATTCATTTAGTTTTGATTATGTTAAATACTAATCACCATTCTCCCTCTATTGATTAGGGAAAACATACACAAGAAGGAGGATCTCTCAAGACAAAGTTAGTCAAGAAACAAGGGTATGATTGTAATTCATTGATTGAAAATACTATGCATTTTCTGATCTATTACTAACCTTGATATGAATAGCATTATTGAATCCTAGTGATTCATGTTTGGGTGATTCACCTCTTGATAAATATACCGACCCCACTCGTATCTGATTTGGTAGAACCTTAGACAGGTTCAGGAAAACCCTAACCGAAGGGTACGATGTTATGAATGTATAAAACCCCAAACTAATTAGGAATATCGTGAAATGCTATTTAAAGTCTTTATTGATGATTTCATGTTTGGTATTTTTGGTATGATCGAGAAATCCTAACTTGTTAGGATGGAATGATAAGATCTAAAATCTCGAAACCTTTGAACTTTTGGTAAGATAGGGTTTTCTATGTTTCTACATTTGAACCCTACCTCATTGAGGTTTTGTGGAACGCATGGGCAAGACCCTTATATTGTCTTAAAATTGTTTTCTTTGCTATGTGTGTGTTTTTCTAATCTAACCTTAGTGTAGTCAAAGTGATTGTGTGTCTAACTCTTATTTGATATTGTTGCGAAGTTGGGTTTGAATAACACATGATATGAGTTTTATTTTCATCTAGGCATATAAAGATATGTCCTTCTGATTAAAGTCATAGTTTGGTCTAGGTCAATTATATTTATTGGCATATGATATGTTTATGTTTGGTTACGAATCCCTATATATGTGTGTTGATCCTATCACTGATGGTCATGAGTTTTATGATTTTATGGAAGTCCTTTTCTGAGATTCTAGGATGATGGTATCTGAAAATATAGGGTTTAAATCCTAGTAGTGACATTGTCTAGTGTAAAATATAACAATCTAAGATTTATATATGTAATGATTGTTGAGTCTGTGAAAATAGAATTCTATGGTTTTGGAATTAAACCTTAATCAAAGTAAAATCTCTGGAATATGATTATTTGATATTTGTATAAATATTGGTGAATTTTTGAACTCTAGGGTTTTGGAGTAGAACCTTAATCGAAGTAGAAACCTCTCATGAATGTTGACTATATGATGATTTGAGATTTGTGAATAAATTGTTGAAATTTCAATTTTTTGGTTGAGTATGATGATTACTCAGATATCTAGGGTTTACAACTAACTTAATTATCAGTTGGTCATGTTAGTGGTTAATTGGTAGTTGCTTGAAAATCTATGGGTTTGGAACTAACCCTAGTGGAATCTAGTCAGGTTAATGACTAAGATGTGAATGACTTTGATTGATTCTTTTGTATGAAATCTAGGATTTGTATGAATCGCTAGTGAGAAGTCTAGCACATGTATTTTGGAAGGTTGTTAGATGATTTGTATATCCATATTTGTATCAATGGTTTCTAAGGTTTGCTATATGTTGTAGTAAGGTATGTCATACCTTTGGAAGAAATATTGAAACACTATATGGAACGGTTGTTGTTATGAAGTAGTCTAGGGTGTATGACAAAGTTCCTAGGAAGATGTTGAAGAGCTTATGTATCTTGTTTATAATTAAGTATGGGTATATGATATGAATAAAGTTGAAATGCTTCTGTGTTTTTGATATGGCTAACATCACACTTCTATATTTTTGGTTGTACTTGCTATCTAAAATGTGCAGGTACACAATCTTCAACTTGGTGAAGATGTTTAATGTGACAAGCAAGTTGTGTAGGTACACAATATTCAACTTGGTGAAGATGCTTGATGTGAAAAGAAAGTTGCGCTGGTACACAATCTCTAACTTGGTGAAGATGCTCGATGTGATAAGCATGATGAGGTTTATGATAACTTTTATGATATGGTTGGAAGCCATGAAAATATTCTCATATGTCGAAAAACAAGAATTCCATCCCTGAGACGAAGCATGAATAGAAGAGATCTCCCTAAGATTAAGAGGGAGTCTAGATAAAGAGGTGGTTCTTGGTTAAGAGGGAGTGTCGGATATGGTTCTCTGCTTCATGTGTCATGCATTAGACTAGGAATAACAACCACAAGTCTAAGTGAAGGCCATGAATAGGAGAAGGAAGTTGGAGAATGCATTTTGAGGTGTTGCTGAAAGAAGCAAATTCGGATATGACTGAATGATATGTTGTTTCATATGAAGTAGGAATAAAAATGTATGATCGAGGAATCTTCTATCAAAGATTCAGTTGATAGTCCTACTATGGAAAGTTGAGAATTAGCATCTATTTCCTGGAAGACCCTGAAGGCATTTTTTGGTTATGTAAATGCAAAAGTATATTATTGATTAGGGTTTTGTTTGTATAGGTGAATCTCTCAAAGGAAAGCATGTTGGTTACCAATCAATTTGATTGGGAGAGATTGGTCATTCTTGATCTGTTGGATCAATGGGTGTTGAGGCTTTATGAGTGAAGCATTGCCTCAGAGGACATCTGTCCAACACATTGTATTGATGTCTAGAATTTCGAAAGGTGGTGTTGATCATTGAGCTATGTTTCGGATAAACACTTGGATTTTTGGGTCGATGGTTAGAAAGTAAGCTTGATGGTACCTAGAAGGGATTAAAGATTGAGTCCATCTTAGTCCCACGTGGATAGATTTACTTGGTTAGAAATCTAGTCCATGGAATTACGATGCCTAAATTGTTGAATGAATGGCTGGATAGATTGCCCTGGTTGGAAATCTATTCCATAGTATCGCAATTCCTAAATTGTTGAATGAATGGTAGGATAGATTTCCCTGGTCAGGAATCTAGTCGATGGCATTCTGATGCCTAAATTGTTGAATGAATGGTTGGATAAATTTCTCTCCTAAGGAATCTAGTCCATGACAATGTGATGCCTAAATTGTTCAATGAATGAGTGGATAGATTTCCCTGGTCAGGAATTTAGTACATGTCATTGCAGTGCCTAAAATTCTTCATGGTTCATATAGTTTGACATCTTCCATTATATATGTACATTATGAATACCTCCCTAGTTAAGAGGGAGTGTTGGAAAAAGTAACTATGTTCGGTCTTCAATGATGTACTTGAGTCATTATGTAATGTACTTATCAAAAGAATAAAGAAAATAATTATTAATATTATTATGACTTATTAAAGCATGGACTTCACGCTTGGGTCATGATGTTTTATGCCAAAGTCCCCATTAAGGACTTCTAGAATTTGTTTTGAGTCAATAGAATTAGTATACATTTAAATAGACCCTTCTTAGGCTTTTGAATCATGTAAATCGGTTAAGTATTGAGTAAAATATGAATTATGGAACCTCCACACCATGTCGACCTAAAGACCCAGTCTACCCCACAAGAATCCTATATCATGGTATGTTAGCACCTAGGTGGATCTTAAATATTGAATGCTAGTAGAAAGGAGCTATTTAATAGTGAACCCCATAAGTTCCTTCATTATCTTTAACCCTAAAATTCTAGTCACCATTTTCATGTGTGTTGAAAATTCTTATTGAGGACTTTTCAAAATCGATGAGTGGCATTGAAACCCTAGATCTACTTAGACATCATTGCCAAACAAGAAGTAATAACTAGTATGATTTGTTTCCATTCTCCTTACCTTTTTACCTTCAAACCCTAACTAGGTCACTCGACCTAATCTTAAAATTAAAACCATAAAAAATATGTACAATATAGAAAAACCCTGAAATAGACCTTGAAAACCCTAGGTGTTATCTCTTTATCTATCCCTTGGAAACATTTAAATCTAATTACTACTAAAATAAGGTCATCCAACCTTAGTTAATTATAGGGTTCTAGCTAAGAAACTAAAAGTTTTAACTATTAAAATTCAGATTTCATTTTTCTTAGCCTATATTGTTGTTCCCAAACATCCATGACCTGCATTTATTTGATGCACATAAGCCTTGCCTTTTACCATATGAAATCCATGTAATTTGGAGTATTCTTGAAAAAAGAAAATATATATGTAAAAAATTAAAAATATTTAATTTAATTAATGTTACCTATGAGTAAAAAATACTCTCTAAGTTTATTCATTCAATTTGGCCTTGATATGATGGTTGGACATGCATTTGTGTGAAGTAAGCCAACATTTCCTTGCTTCACTAAAATGCACTCCCAGGCTTCATTTGTTGGCAAATTTGGTTGATTAAAACCATAGATTTTTTTTAATATGATTTTACGCACTTTTGTTGGGTCGTGTTATATTCTTTCCATGACTAACCTATGTTAGGTGGGTGGACCTACATTTGGTTTTGTGCATGGATTTCAAACATGGTTTTGGGCATGATGATTTTTTGTCCATGGCCTTTTGTAGATCCGTTCAAGAGAACTACGGTTATGTTCTAATCCAGGGTTAATGGAGTTGGGTTTATGGATGCTTCGACATGTATATATATGTATTGTAACATTAAAAGGAACACAATTACAAATCAATCTGGTAGTACCAGTTTTGGGATCCAAGGGAAAATCTCCGTGTATATCTATTTTATGTTTTATGCTCTTGCAATTGTTTATTTTCTGCTTTTTAGAATTCTTATGTAGATAATTTCTGTATAGGGTTAAAACCTACATTTGGTATCAGAGTTGTTTTGACTTCAAGGGGACACCTTTTATGCTGAGGGGTTTTCTTTCAGGCTGGTGGTAGACCTTGTTCAGTGGGAGATCTATGGGATCAATTCTTGTGGTGAAAGAAGATGGAGAGCAATGGAAAGATAAAGATCGAGAAATTTAATGGTTAGTGTTTTGAGTTGTGGAAACTCAAGAACGAGGGTTTGCTGGAGGACATAGATCAATGGATCATGGTAGATCTGGGTACTAAACCAACAATAGTGTCAGTTGAAGACTGGGCAAAGTTGGATTAGAAGGAAAAAAGCACAATACGATTGTGTGTCTGAGATTTAGTATTGCTGAATGTATTAGGGGAAGCTTCAGTGAAGGCTTTGTGGGACAAGTTAGGGACTTTGTATCAATCTAAGTTTCTGGTGAATAAACTGTTCCTATGAAAAAAGCTGTATAACTTGAGGATGAAAGATGGAGACTCAGTGAAACAACATCTGAGCGCATTTAGTACTGTGGTAAGCTAGTTATTATCTGTCGATATGAAAATTTCAGATGAAGATAAGTGCATTAGTTTGTTTTGTTCTCTACCAGATTCATGGGATAGTCTAGTTGTTGCAATAGGTAGCAATGCAACTACCTTGCAGTTTGATGAAATAGTCTCATCCTCACTGTTGGAGGAGATGAGATGGAAAAATATGGAGGGAAAAAATGGTGATGCCTTTTTTGTACGAGGACGGTCCCAAAACAGAAAATAAAATAAGTCCTCGTGTGGGAGATATAAATCTAGAGGGAGACCTAAATCTCCAGGAAAACCTGTAAAGGTGTGTTGGAAATGTAGAAAGTGTTAACACTCAGGTTGTCCCTAGGCTCCTAATAGGGATACGGCCGAGGTAACCACGAACCAATCTTCTGATTGCAGGTTCTAGCCCACCTGCCATCGGAGAGGGCTCTCTCCTTTCGATTCAACCTTAGTTGATGATTTTAGGCTAGCTTTCTGACTTCAAGGGAGTGTTGATTGTGATTGGAAAGAAGGTAGGATTCTCGAACAAAGAGGCACTGTAAGGTGTGATAAGTTTCGAAACATTGGGCATGGAGTCACAGATTGAGGCTTGCGAGTGTTTTCTTAGTCACAAGGGGATACGGAGTGGGATAGCCACACAAGATACAATTTTCTGTCTGCTGAAAGTATGGAGTGAACATCAGGGATGAAAGGCAAAGGAGAATCATTTCATCATGCTGATAAAGAGGAGAAATGGATGAATGGGATCCAGGAGCAGTTAAGAATTCCTAAGACATGTACTCATATGTGAAAGAAACAGCGTAAACCAGATCATTTAAGAATACAAGCTCATAACTGTTTCTGGAGAAAACATTGAAAAACGCATAAATTGAACTTAAGGTGTAATGAAACAAATCTTAAGCTATTCTTTTTTCCTGCAATTTAGAAAGGCGGAAAGGTGGTAGAAACCATGAAATTAAACATAGGAGAGGAACACTTATTGGATCATGTAGAAGCACAGGAATTCTGTGACCATTCCTTGACCAAGACAAAACATCAAGTAGTTTCGCAATCCATGCTTTCAGCAATCTTTGATTATGGAAATTATGACAGTTACAGTGCGAGTCTCTGCTCGGAGAAAATGCTGGAAAGAAGACTGACCAACAACTACTACCAACCAACCAACCCTTCACAACATTGCTCACGGTGGTATTTATAAGCAAAATATCGGAAAGACATCATTACAAGTGACCTCGATAGGTCTGCTTAGAGAACTCTTCAAAAATCTAGGTGTTGCTGGAATTAAATGCAAGTAAATCTTTTTGGCTGCGTTGGGGGCAACTGGATCGGAACAGGTGACGATGTGGCCCTTTGGGGCCAGATGCGGTGCTGCTGGTGTGATTGTGCTTTAGGAACTGCATTTCGGCTCTGGTGTGAATTAAATGTGCAATAATTACGATTTGAGAGCTTCAAGTAGTTTCGCCCTCTTTCTATGAATCTGCTGGAAGATATTAAATTTTCTCCTGTTTCGGGCCGCTGCTCAAGATATTCGCTGATACTCTTTGCCGCTACATTGATGGCTCCCGCCGTCGACTGATAATCTTTGACACGCTTGATGCCTGATGATTTGATCTGATACACTTTAAACTCTGTGATTGATCTGTTGCTGTCTTAAGACCGGATCCTTTCAGGCATGATCGAGCGATTTTCGAGCTTTTTCGGCGGGCAATGGGCTAAGAAATCAGAAGATTCCCTGAAGATTCCTCGAAATGGCCTATTTCTCATAGCGATGTGCGATTAGCGCTTCGCGCTAATCGCGCATCAAAAATTTCCTCTATTTCTCGTTCTCGAGCTCCGAAGTGCGATTTTTCTTCCTGCGCCAAGCTTCAGCTTTTCTGGCTGTTGACGTTAGCATGACGTCGGATGTATGGGGTGGGTCCCTGGTACAGAGCGACGTGGAGAGGTGTTGATACTGGAGGTAATGCGATGAAGAAACTTCGATGTGATCGCAATATCGCGTCAGCGGGGAACAGAGGGTGCTTGAGTTGGACACTCGGCGCTTGCGACTGCCGACCGCCGATATCGCAATATAGCGTCAGGCGGGGACGGATGGGTGATTGAGTTGGACACTCGGCGCTTGCGACCGCCGACTGCCGATATCGCAATATCGAGTCGGACAGGGACGGATGGGTGATTGAGTTGGACACTCGGTGCTTGCGACCGCCGACCGCTGATATCGCAATATCGCGTCGGGCGGGGACGGAAGGGTGATGACCTGCATGGAGATGAAAGTGTGATGTTGCGATGTGATCTGGCTTTAATGTTCTATAGAGTGTAAGTTTTTTGGGAGGAAAATAGCGAGTAAGTGGGTGTGAAGGGCATTTGAGGTTTCAGAAAGGGTCCGATTAGCTCAGAGGGATTTCATACTTTGGAAGGAGTCCATTGTATCTGGGAGGTGGTTTTGGAGGTCAAGGGCTCTTGCTGTGTTTCAGATAAACTGAGAAATTCCCAGGAGTACTTATGGTTATTTTTCAACCAGGGAGAGGGATATTACGTAAGGGGATTTTACTTAATATTAATAAGGGGATGGGGAGAATAGGGAGCTAAATAATAATGTTAGTGGTTAATATGGAGATGGTAAGAAAGCGCTAAGTTCAGGAGAGCTTAGGCTGTCGGGGTAGGACCATACTTAAGAGAAAATATGGAACAACTTTGAGTAAAGCAGATCTTTACTCAAGCCAGTGATATGAAGATGATGGAACCTAAGAGGTGTCAAGCAGATCTTGACCTCTTTTGGGGAAGTTAGTTAATGATTGGGGAGAACAGAGAAGGGGAGTCAGTTAGACCTCTTTTGAGCTTCTTGCATACAAATTCTTGCTGATTGTGTCCTCAATGATATGACACCTGAAAACCTGGAACTCGTCAGCAATTTAGGATTCAACAACCTCAGAACTCCTACCCAGCCTACTTACCTAGCATTTTTTCTTCTTTGTTTGGGGGTGCACTTAGACTTTCAAACCCGTCATTCATTTTTCTTTTGATGCTTTCCTATCTACATACTACCCTTATTTCTTCCAGAGCCCAGATTAAGTTGTTGGGCTCCTCTGCTTCTCTACTTATCTAAGAATCTGCCAAGATTAAACTGTTTGGACAGATTTACAATCTCTATATTCTAAAACAGGAAATTTAAACCTAGGGAGACCAAGATTAAACTGTTTGGACCTCCCTTTAACTAAAAAATGGCAATACCAGGATAACTTTACAAAATTTGAAGGCAATTGAATGAACTTGAAGTAGCCTTCTTCACTTGGAGACTGTTAAGCAAATATGGAGCATTGCAGCAAGCAAAGTACGACATATTTGGCCTGTAAAATGCCAATCATGAAAAATGAAAAACCTGCTGCAGCAGGAAGCTAACAGTGGATCCACTCGGGGATGGCTTATCCTTGAGAGAAGTCAAGAACACCAGGTCAGAACGCCTTGGTCTTTGGTCTTTTGCTATTTTGTGCAAAACTGTTTTATCCCGGTGCCTTATTTTCCTACCTACTTACCCTAACCGGCACTTACTTTGCCGTTAGGTGAAATCAAACAACTAGTGCAGCCATTTAAGCAACTGAGAAACAAGATGAACTTGCTGACTGGAAATTTTTGAATGTAAAAGCATCATTCGGGTATATGCTTTTATAACCAAAATTGTGGCATCTACCGATTGCTGTTGAAGTATGTGGTCTTCACTGAGAAAGCACGCTGACAAAATTGGGTTAAGCAGAAGTTCCATGTAGTCTACAATGGGATCAATAAACTTATCATGTGAGAGAACTTCTTCTGATTCCTCTTGATCAGACGGAACGACTGCGTCCTCGGTGGTAAGCCTAGTAGTCGATCGTTCTATCTCTGTCCTGTCAATAGAATCGTGTAGAGTTTGTAAACTAGCAGGTAGCAGCATCTCCTCCTGAGTTGGGGATGGGAGACATCGGCATGATTCAGGGTCTTCTTGGTTAGATGGAGTAGTTGCGTCCTTGGTAATGATCCTAGCAGCTAGTCCTTCTGTCTTTGCCTTGAAAATTGAATCATACAGAATCTGCAGGTCCTCAGGAAATAGTGTTTCCTCCTGAATAAGGGAAGGGAGACTTCGGCATGATTCCGAGTTTCTTGGGTCAGAAGAAGTAGTTGCATCTTTGGTAATGAGCCTAGCAGCTGATCCTTCTGTCTTTCCCTTGGAACCCAGATCATACTCAAACTGTAATTTAGGAGATAACACTATTTCCTTGTGAACTGGGGGAGGAAGATTTTGGTAAAACTCTTGAGGGTCGCAGAAATTACAAGACTGTATCTGAGCTCCCAAGAGTTCAACTTCATTCTCATATTTTTCAACAACCAACTCAAGGAAAAGTTTATTCCGGCCGCCTGGTATTTTTGACAATACCGCTCTGAAAAATTCTTCATTAAGCTCAAACTCTGATAAACTTTCTCTGCATTCATCTAAAGCTTCATCAAATGGAAGTTCCTCCCA
>APFE030822718.1:0-10778 GCA_000404065.3 Pinus taeda | reverse complement strand
TCTCCCTCTCCTTCTCTCTCTCCCTCCGTCCCACCCTCTATCCCTTCCTCCCTTGCCGTCCTCCTCCTTCTCTCTCTCCCTATGTCTTTCTCCCTCTCTCTCTCTCTCTCCCTCTCTCCATCACTCACTCTCTCTATCTCTTTCTCTCCCCCTCCCTTTCTTTCCCCCTCCTTCCCTCTCTCTCCCTCACTCTCTCTCCCCCTCCATTTCTCATCCCCTCCTTCCATCCCTCTCCTCTCCTCTCTCTCTCTCTTCTCCTATCTCTCTCTCTCTCTATCTATACCTCCCTCTTTCTCTCTCTCTCTCCCTCACTCTCCCCTTCCTCCCTCTATCTTCCTCCCCCTCCCTCTCTCCCATCTCTCTCTCTTGATTGCTCTCACATTCTCTCTCTCTCTCTCTCTCTCTCTCCCCTTCCCTCCACCCCCCTCCCTCTTTCTCTTGTGCTCTCTCTCTCTCTCTGTCTCTCTCTCTCCCTCCCTCCTTTTTATATTTAAGTAATAAAATACATTTATTTCACATATTTTAAATAATTAAAACAATTATATTCATGAATAATTTTGTTTTACATTACAAAATTAAAATAATAATAATAATAATACATATATAATTAAATAATGCATATCATTCTAGATTATAAACAATCATGTATAAAACAAAAATTTCAACTTGCAAAAATATTAATTTCATATTATATAATTTCAAATCAATAAATAACTACATGAACATGAATATAACTAAACAATATAAATATGAATGTTATGCACAAGTAGATTTATGCGGCGGAAAGTTGGGTTGAGCTAGGGTTCTGAGAACGAAACCCTCACCGGCACTGACAGCACAACGGATCGGGTTCAGGCTCTGCACAAGAATATCTGCAGCGTGACAGCGCTGAAGGGGATCAGCGAAGGACAATGGTTCCACCTCAGGGGGGGGTGTCAAAGCCCTCCCCCTCACGGCACAGCCAAGGACCTAAGGTCATCTTTGGGTCGGTTGATCTGGACATTCTCAACAAAGGGGAGAAGCAACAGGGAAATGACAATGATCCACCAGAGGAACAAGAAAATCGGGCGAATAACCCGAAGGTCACCTCATCTACCTATCGAACGGTAGCCAAGGAAAGGCCGCGAATAAAACTGCCCGGAGATAAGATCGACGCAGGATCGAGTTTATAAAGGACCATGCAATTTTTGGAAAATTCATAGGGTTTTGGCCAACCGAATGGGCCTTAAATGGTTGGATTGCAGCAAAGTGGAAGCCTAAGGGAGATGTCACTCTCCAGCTGGGGCCGAAGGGCTTCTTCACTGCCATCTTCTTCTGTCTAGAAGACAAATACAGGATCCTGGGAGGAGGTCCGTATTTCTTCAACTCGGCACGTCTCTACATCAGGGACTGGATGCCCAGATTTAACCCTGACAAGGAAGATCTCACTTGGGCACCCGTTTGGATCATATTATACTCACTCCCCGATGAATACTGGGAAGAAGACTGTCTAATGCGCATAGGAAATGGGGTGGGACAATACATCAGGGTAGCATAAGAAACAAAAACCCGTAAGTATATTTCCTATGCAAGAATATGTGTATTTATTCGACTGAATGAAGCTCTTCCTGAGTCAGTAACCCTTGCCCATCGCGACGAGGAGTGGATCCAGCCTCTCGATTATGAGCATGTGCCTTTCAGGTGCAGGAGATGCCATGCACTAGGGCATCTGTTTTGGGATTGCCCTCTCAATGTTAAAGCCAGCTCTCCTGAATCTTCTGAATCCCCATCTCAGGATAGCTTTACCAAAGTCTCAAACAGAAAGCGCTCGCATAAAAAGCCTTAGAATGGGTCCAAACCCTAGCCTTCCAAACCCCAAAATCCTACTTCCAAGAATAGCTTTGAGTCCCTAGGCGATTTCTCAGATGATCAGCCCCTTGATACTGACAGTATCCCTGCACACCCTTCCTCTTCCACCCACCCCCCTCCATCCATCCCCCCACCCAAGTCTAAATCTCCCATTATCATCCCGAACATCCTAAGCAGGCATCAGGAAAACACAGCGGAGATCCTTAAGGAAATGGAGGTGGATGGGAAGTTGATCCCCCCTCAGGATTCAGATACCCATCAAGAGGAAACCAGTCAAGTGCAAAATATGGAGGAAGAACCAGAAAGCATAGATCTACACGGCCTGGATATTATTGAACTGGAGCTATGTTGCAAAAAAAGGCATATGAAAAAATCTCTGAGTCGGATATAGATAAGTTGGAAGTGGTCATCTCCAGAGCGTTCCACCAACACCAACTGGGCATAGAACCTGGCAACACTTGGGATGGCAGCCCGCGTCCAAAGGACACCAAAAAAAGGGGGAGAAAGACAGATCTCCAGAGAACAATAGAGATCGGAAAACTCCTGGTAGATTCCGATAGATATGCGAAGCTGACGAAGTACTACAGCCCTGCCCAAACTAGTTAAACCATGAAGCTCGTATCATGGAATTTAAGAGGGCTTAATAGCCTAGGAAAATGTAGGATGTTAAAAAACATGATCAAGATGGAAAATCCATAGATGTGTTTCCTCCAAGAAACCAAATGCAATAGTACCACACTAGGTCGCATACTCTCAAAGGCCTGGCCAGGATGCCGATCTGTGGCTGTCGACGCCACGGGAGCCTCTGGTGGGTTTGCTATAGTGTGGAACACCCAGGCTGTAACGCTCACTGACTTCCACGCCTCCCATCAGCTCATTCAAGCCGCCTTTCACATTCTAGGCACCAACATACATGGGAACTTATCCAATGTCTATTTTCCGCAGGACTCTGGGAGTAAAAGAGCGCTCCTCGACACCATTGAAGCGCTAAGCATAAATAGGCAACATCCATTTTGGATCGTTGCAGGGAACTTCAACATGATAACCAAAATAGAGGATAAGATAGGAGGCAGATCCAGATTGGAACCTGAAGTAGATTGCTTCAAGGACTTCATCCATAACGCCTCTCTCATAGACATGCCATTGTGCAATGACACCTTTACCTGGAGCAATCGCAGAGGTGGCAAGCATCAGATTGCTTCTAAACTAGATCGCTTCCTAATCTCAGATAACGCGGTGCATCTTGGAGGTGATCTCACTGCTGCAATCTTGGCCCACTCCGGGTTGGATCACTGGCCAATAGCTTTGCAATGGCAACGACCAGGGATAGAACCAAAAGACCTTTCCTGTTTTAGGGATTTTGGCTAACGCATCCAGCATTCAAGGACTTCGTCAGAACCATATGGGCCGCCTTCATCCCACCAGAAGGCTTAAAAATGTTCCAGCTACAGCAGAAACTGCGATTTCTAAAAAGTCACCTAAAACGCTGGAATCGGGAGACCTTCGGGAATATTTTTGAGGCGCAACAGGAGCTCAATAAGGAGCTGAAGGATCTCCATCAGAAAGTAATAAATGCAGGGCACACAGAGGCAACCTTGGACAAAGAACGGCACATACACAACCAGCTGGAAGAAAGAAGGAAGCAGGAAGAAATTTACTGGAGGCAAAAATCAAGGGTCAGGTGGCTAAAAGAAGGGGAGCGCAACACCAAGTTCTTCCATAGAACTATAGTGCAGAGAAGGATGCAGAATAAGATTCCTTTCATCCAAAACCAAGAGGGGGTAAAAGTTGAGGAGCATGAGAAAATAGAAGAAATCCTCCTCAATCACTTTTAGCAGGTACACCAAGAGCAGGCGGTAGATCGGCAGAGGGCGATTGGAAAAATAACCAGCAACATCCCCAAGCTGGTTACAGAGGAACACAACAAGTTACTCATGCGCCCAATTCAAATGCGATGGCGCAGCTCAAAGAAGATAAGGCCCCTGGATCAGATGGTTTCACTACCACGTTTTTTCATGTTTTCTGGGATTTTATTAAGGTGGAGGTTTGGCAAGTAGTTGAGGAATCCAGAGCTCTACGCTGGCTTCTCCCCTCCCTTAACTCCACTTTCATCACTCTCATCCCTAAAGAGGAGAAATCCATAACTCCTGATAAATTCAGACCCATTTCTCTCTGTAACGTCCTTTATAAAGTCATTTCCAAAATCATTGCTAACAGATTAAAACCTCTTCTACCCATCCTCATCTCTCCGGAGCAATCGGGTTATGTCGAAGGCAGACAGATAATGGATGGAATTATCCTCACACACGAAATCATCCATTCACTCAAGCAATCCAAGCAAGCTGGTATGTTACTCAAACTCGATCTCTCCAAAGCTTTCGACAAGCTTAGCTGGTCTTACATTCATCATATGTTGAAAGATTTTGGCTTTTGTTCCACTTGGGTTCGTTGGATCATGAGCCTCATCACCTCCTCCCATTTCTCCCTCCTTGTCAATGGTTTTCCCTCCCGCCCTTTCAAACCCTCCAGAGGCATAAGACAAGGGGACCCCCTCTCCCCCTTCCTATTTGTGATAATGGCTGAGGGTCTTGGCAGACACATCAAGCAGGCCCTCCAGTCTAATCAGCTCAGAGGAATCTTTATCCACAATTCCCCGGCCTCCTCTCATCAGCAATTTGTTGATGACACCATGCTCTATGGTTACCCCTCGGCTCAGGAAGACTCTTGCTTGAAATCCCTGCTCAACGACTTCTCTGAAGCCTCTGGCACTCAGGTCAATAACTCCAAATCACAAATCTTCTTCTTCCACACCCCTCCGTGAGTTAAATCCGCTGTCTCCCGTATCCTTCGCTTCCAAACCGCCTCTCTCACATCCACTTACCTTGGAGCTCCCCTCACTGCCTCGGCCATAAAGAAGCCTTCCTGGTGAACTCTCCTTGAGAAACTCGATTCAAAACTCAATCTATGGAATCACCGCTCCCTCAATCTAGCTAGTCGGGTTGTGCTTATTAAGTCCATCCTCCAAGCCATGCCTCTCTATCTTTTTTCTATCCTTGCGGCACCAAAATGGGTATTAAAAAGATTGAGAAACCTGTAGCGTGACTTTTTGTGGGGAGCTCTGCCACTAATCGCAAATGGGCACTAGTGAAATGGGACACAGTATGCAGGCCCAAAATCAAAGGCAGCATCGTACTTAGAGATCCAGAGTACAACAACACCATCATGAATGCCAAAATATGGTGGCAATGGATAACTAATCCAAACAAGTTATGGGCCAAAATATGGACCGCCAAATACACCAACAACATGCCCCAAGCAGAGCTCATAATATTCAAGCCCACAATCAGTGGGTCACTTATTTGGAATGCCGCCAAACAGCATCATCAACTCATCTAGAAACACAGCTTTTGGGAAACACGAAATGGTCACAGTACTAGATTTTGGAATGACGCTTGGAACCAACTGCCCAAACTCTAAAGTGTTCTTCCTTCAATGATCATTCCGAACAGACAGGAGCAGCAACATGCAACCGTCCATCAATTCTGGGAACAGGAAGCAGTAAATGGATTCAGGAAGTGGCGACCGAGAAATTAGATAACCAGTATCAAAAGCATTCAGGAAGTAGCAGCACCTGAAGACGAGTTAAAGAAGAGAAGCATTCGATATGAGAACAACGAGGATTACCTTAGATGGGGCTACCTCCCCAAAGGATCATATTCCACTTCCGAAGCCTATAATCTTATAGGCGACTCCACCATCAGGCCGGACCCTCTATGGGGCCGAATATGGGACTTCAAAGCTTGGCCCAAAATATCCCATTTCCTCTGGATGGTTGGGCACAAAAAGCTTCTTACCTGGGATAAGCTGAGGAGATGCAATTTCCAAGGTCCTTCGATATGCCACAACTGCTTTAAAAATGAGGAAACCTTACAACATCTTCTGGATACATGCCCAATCGCCAATCAGCTATGGGAGAAGGTTGGTTTTAGGTGTCAAAAAAGATGCAAAGGACCTGGCGACATCATAGATACCATCCTTCAGTGGCCGAAAAGCCCCTATGACTGTGCGATCCTCAACTACATGTGGAACATAATCCCAGGCACAGTATTATGGAACATCTGGAAGGAAAGGAATAGGCGCATTTTCAAAAACCAGAGCTCGCCCATTGAGGAAATATGGGGCAGACTGCATGGAAATCTCAGAGAAACCATGCTTCTGAAATCACAGACTAAAGAAGATCTCCCTACCACAGATAATGAGAAAAACATCCTGGACAACTGGAAGCTGGAGCTGCCACAAGAGTATGCCACTCATCAGACAATGAAATGTAATATCAAGGAAGTCAGAAATTGGATTGCCCCACCCACCAACTCATACAAACTCAACTTTGATGGAGCCTCTAAAGGCAACCCTAGGCCAGCAGGATTTGGAGGTATCATTCGTAATCACAATGGTACCCCCCTGCAGATCTACTTCGGAAATATAGGGTGGGACACCAATAACTCCACGGAGTTGGAGGGACTCTGGCAAGGGCTCTTAGTTTCCAAGCGACTCAATCTTCAACCGTTGATAGTGGAAGGCGACTCCCAGATCATCATCAACATGGCAACGCGCATTCAGAATGGCTCTCAAGCTAGAAAAGTAGCTGGCAGTTGGAGACTAGAAGCAAGGCTAAACAACATTGCTCATGAGCTGCGCAATCACAGATCCCTCTCCTTTCATCACACCAGAAGAGAAGGTAATAAGATTGCTGATTTCCTAGCCAATATTGGGGTCGAAAGTAACCAACCTTTCCAAGCAGGAAACTTGGACGTCATCCCTAGCAATCAACAGACTCAGGAATGTGAGAATCTCCTCCAAAGAGACACTGAATCCCCGGATGCGGGTGCTGGCACGTCACAGGGGGTCGAGCCACATGCCCAGCATGTGCCGCCCCGTGCTAATATTAATGGTTAATGGGAATTCGCCGCCAAATGTCAATACTCCGCAGCCCGAGCTCTGGGCATTCAATGCCGAGCAGAGTGAATAGATGGAGTTGCAGATTGCAGTTATTACTCGCTCTCAACGAGGGAATGAGGTAGGATATCAAGGGGAAAATGAGCCGAAGCTAGCTCATTGGCATGGTGAAGCTGGGGAGGTGTAGCCGCGGAAGAATTCTGGGTGGGCGGTTATCCTACCACCTCGACAAGTAGTCTTGGCTTTGCGTCGCTGCAATTCAGGTACATGCCTTAGGTGGGAGCGGCAATTCAAGAGCATTCAAGGAAAACTGGTTACGAGGAGTGAAATTCCTCCCTCAGGCAAAGGTTGCTCAGAGGTTGTCACGCCTGAGTGGGACCTGTGGCGAGTTCCGCCTTGTGTTTGGTCTTACAATTCATCTCAGGTTCACGAGGGAGATAGAGGGGTGTCCATGGCAAGGCTGCGGGAACGACAACCAAGCAGAAGAGGACCTGGCTAAGGTTCATCCTCTCGCCCACCGGCAGTGGATGAGCACCATCACTGCTGCTGCTGCTACTGCTACAGGCGGTCAAGGGCTACACCAATTCAAGCGGGGCAATTCATGGAGGTTGGTAGCTCAAGTGAAGGGGATCCCGTTCTTCCAGCATTCGCTCGGTTGTGTTCACCCTGGGCAGCTCAAAGGATAATGCAGGTATCAATGCTCACATTTCAGTTCTTTTTACTAAAGTTCCTGAAAGGAATGATGGCGGGAAGCCTCCAGGATCGGCGGAACCACTTCCAGAGGGCACTGGGGAGGAGAGCCCTGTTATGCAGCCACCAATTGAGGTGGGCACCTCAGGGAAGGAGATTCTGCACGCCCCCTCGCATCCCCAGGTGCCGGAACCTCAGGGCGCTGCAAAGGATCCATGGACCACCATGTGGGAAGGAGTCCCTGAGGGCCAGGGATGGTGCTATATCATTGAAGACAAAAGCCTCTGCGACGACTGATCCTCCGACGTGCGTACCGGCACATGCCTTTCTCTCTCAGCTCGGGTCCAGGATAAAGGTCTCTGCGGGTATTTGGGTTCTGGTCATCACTGTGTTTGTTCACTTGCAGTTTTTTACACTGTCTTGTTTATATCGGTCTAGTTTACTCTCAGCTTTTAATATTGTCTTGTACATGTCGGTCCACTGCAAGTTCTCTGATGGACATGGTCCACAGTCAGTTTTTGATGGAAGCCCCTGTGTGGGCCATCATGCTCATGTTTAACTCAATGCGGTTCCATGTTCTGTTGCTTGTCAAGTCATATTGGTTTCCAGCCTCAGTAAGATTTTGGAGGAATTTTGGAAGTCCTGTAGGTGCTGCCCCTGTGAGGGAGCTTTTTGTTTCAAAGCTAAGCTATCCAAGGTACCACTGCTGGCCCTGGACGACCTGTCTGACTGCTTGTAAAGTTTACCTGTAAATATAATACAATAGACTAGCTAGTTTTTTACCGAGAAAAAACTAAACAATATAAATATAATAAACCACTAAAAAAAATCTGTATACATTTCTTAGTTATATTGGTCAATGTTAGCTAAATCAATAGTAGTTAATAGAAAAACATAATGATATAAGTTGGCCAGAAGAGGTACTAATAAATCTTAGTTATATTGGTCTATTTAAATAATTCGATTGTGGTTAATAGGGCAATATAATCATATCATGTTGCTTTAGAAGGAACTAATAAATCGAGATGTGAAGTGGATAAATTAATTGCTTGGTTAGGCATATGTAGTTACATAATTTCGGTTAGTAATAACCACTAGTAAGTTACACATTTACAATTTTACTACTACATATATGTTGAGGAAAACATAAATAATGTTGAGAAGTTACTTTTAGTAAACATATTTATTTACATCTTATTCTTATCTTTTTTTTTTTATGCAAATGATTACAGTTATATATTAAAAATTGCAAAAGCTAAAAATAATCAAAACATAAATAATGTTTAGAAGTTACTTTTAGTAAAAATATTTATTTACATCTTATTCTTATCTATTTTTTTATGCAAATGATTACAGTTATATATTAAAATTTGCAAAATCTAAAAATAATCAAACTAAACAGGAAATCTAGAGTCATTCATTATAATGAGGAAAGTGTGAGGATATAGAATGATGAATTTAGAGAGCAAGAGAAAGGCTCTCTTGTTTAGTTTTTTAAATAAATAAAGATATTTACATTGATTTGTTTGTTGTATAACTAGATCACTCCCTCTTAAAAGGTAAATCCTCAGAAATTTTTAAAACATTGGAATATTCTACCCTCTATAAAAGCCATATATTACAACTAATAAAAATGACATGAATTTCTTACATAGAAACACATGCACGGAAAAGTCTTTCAGAAATTTTAAAAACATTGGAATATTCTACCCTCTATAAAAGCCATATATTACAACTAATAAAAATAACATTAATTTCTTACATAGAACCACATGCACGGAAAAATATTTTTCTGACTAACATACCTGCAAAATCATTACCATAAATTTTACCAAAAAAATATTTATATGGAAATATCATAAAAAAGTTTGTCGAACTAATATGCTTGTAAAACAAGCCCCAGAAACCCTCACAAATTAAAAAACTTCACAAATTAAAAAACGCATACACATGCGTGGACAAATCATTGAAAGAAAACAATAAAATAGAATAAAAACAAATTTCATAAACTTATTGAAAACAACCCAATAATTCATACACCTACCCGTATTGAGGAATGCAAAAAAAAAGCCTACCAGTATTGAGGAGTCCAATAATTCATACACCTACCAGTATTGAGGAATGCAAATAAACAAAAAAACAAAAGCCTACAAGTATTGAGGAATGCAAATAAAAAGAACAAAACCCTACTAGGAGGATAAAACATATCATTGAAAGAAAAGAAAAGTGAAATAAAGGAAAAACAAATTGGATAAACTTATTGAAAACAACCCAATAATTCATACACCTACCAGTATTGAAGAATGAAAATAAAAAAAACAAAACCCGGGGAATGCAAATAAACAAAAAAAAAAAGCCTACAAGTATTGAGGAATGAAAATAAAAAGAACAAAACCCTACTAGGCAGATATAACATATCATTGAAAGAAAAGAATAGTAAAATAAAGGAAAAACAAATTGGATAAACTTATTGAAAACAACCCAATAATTCACACACCTACCAGTATTGAAGAATGAAAAAAAAAAAACAAAACCCTGCTAGGTCGATATAACATTATAACTTAAGGCCAATAAAAATGAAAAATGGCCACCATTTCAACAAGGCTATTTTCTTACTAATCATTAAATATAAATTAATACAGTAATTATATTGATATTTTCTCAACAAATCTATTTTATTACTCACCATTAAATATAAATTAATACAAGGATTATATTGATAAAAATAGAAGAGTAATTTCATAATTCGGGAGTAAAATTTATCAAACATAAGAAAAAATTAAAAATAAATAAATTTATCTACTTATTACATGTACAAATATGTTTAAATGTCGAATATAAATAGAAGAATGGAGAGCAAGGGCTCTTGGATGGGAGACAATCAGCATGCATAGATTAACAAAGAGAAGCTTGGTTTATCCACTTTTTCAAGATAGATAAAATTTGCAGTTTTCGTACAATTATATAAAGGTACTTTTCTGGCTATAACAAAGAAAATGATGATGAAAAATATTTAAAATTGAAGGGCTGAGAATTAAAACTATTCACTGAAATTTTCAAGCTTGCTGAGTTACCTATACGACAAGTTAAATATTTTAAACTTCTAAAGATATCAAACAAGATGATGGAAAAATAGGTGTGCACCAAGAAAATAATGTTATAAACATGAAAGACTATGATCATTTTCTAATTCCTAGAGAAATTAAGAGAGGTAGTATAAATAAAATAGGAGGATACCTAGTAGAAATAAAGTAAATAAAAATTTAGATATGAACTCTAGAAGA
>APFE030822716.1:54953-71408 GCA_000404065.3 Pinus taeda | reverse complement strand
ACGAGGTCCCTAGAAGTGGAGTAAACAGATTGTAATTTGGGTAATTTTTCTAATTGCAAACAGGAACATACTTGTGTATTGGCAGGGTGGTTATGAGGTCCCTAGAAGTGATGAATTTGAAATTTTCTTAGTTTTATATATAGTATTAGGTTTTTTCTCATGCTTTCTATGAATGGCATGGGTGAATTTTATCTTACACCCACTAGATTATCGATATGTAATTTCGGTAATTTTGATTTCAAAAGATATTTTAAAGAATGCAATGATTTCATTTGTGTATTCAATAAACACAAGATTTTATAATTGAGTAAAATATTCGCCATGTCTCGTGAGAGATTCACCAAAAAATTATATATACATATCATATTATTGATAAAATCGCCTTCCATTTTTCCTATATACTATGGAGATTCGCCCATTTATTATACATGTAAATTTAGGGGGGGTTCTTAAAATTTTCCCTGCCGAAAGGTTCCGCCAAATGCACGACTATCAACCCTAATGCTAGGGTAGCCCAGAACTACTCCATTGTTGAGGATCTAGCTCAAAGTCCATGCATTATGTCTGCTTTGAGGTACTCCAGTCGTGTCCAGCTCAACGAAGTGCTTTGCTTTCAACGATCAAGGCATTTGGATCGCCTTTGGTTGTTCCTTCACCCACTCTCTTGACAACATTTGATGTGCATTCTCATAGGCCACATGAGATTATCTCGGCCTTTCCTATATGTGTTGGAGGAAAGGTCATTAATATCGAAGTAGAAATCTTTGATGCCAACCTAGATTACAAACTCCTCTTAGGATGGAATTGGATTTATGAAATGGATGTCATAGTTTCAACTCTATTTCGAGTCCTTTGTTTTCCTCATGAGGGGAAGATTGTTAAGGTTGATCAATTGGATTATTCTCCAGTTGATCCTTGTGCAACTTCAGATTCTAATGTTCCATTGGTGGATAACCCCTGTCAACCTATTGAGAATCTAGGAGTTGGGATGTATTCTTCATTGATGGGTACATTTGATCTTCCCACTCCTATAGCTAGAATCAATGCCATTTCATCCTCCAAAGAGTCTTCACGGGAAGAGTTCTTGTGGACTCATTATGTTTTAGACCCTTGGACCCTGCCTTTGTCTACAACCACATTAGATGAAGGACAAGTTGGTGGAATGGAATTTCCTATGTCTGCAACAGAGCTTAGATATCAATCTATCATTAACTAAGCAGACGACCATCCTACTCCTTTTTCAAAGGAAGAGTTAGATGGTGATGTGGCCCCAGCTTGGACCCTTGACTCTACTTCTGCTATGGATTGCTTAGATACGGTTTTACCATCCGAGGAAGAAATATTAGAAGTAATGATAGGTGTAGATCGACCTTGGGAAGATTTACACCATCGTTCATATTTTCTTCCCCCATTGCAGGAAGTCGAATCCAGGTTCTCCAATCTACTTACTAGCGATGTTTGTATGGTTTCAAACCCTTTGGCTCCAGCACACATCTGTGCTGACGGTAACATGTCTTTCATTTCAAAAACCGTACTGATAAACATCTCTAGGAACCCTAATGTGATAGAAAATGTCTTCGTCGAAGCCGAGTATTCCCCTGAAGAGATTCAAATTTACACCAACCTCTTTAAAGAGTTTCGGGATGTATTTGCTTGTTCTTATGAATAAATTCCTGGTATTGATCCATCCATCATTTAGCATGAGATCAAGACATATGAAAATGCTAAGCCGATTTGTCAAAAGCTTTAGCTGGTCAATCCTAGGAAAGCAAAAGCTATTGAAGCTGAAGTAGAAAAGCTGCTCAAGGTGGGTTTCATATAACCCGTTCCTCTAATAGATTAGGTTTCTAATCTAGTCCTGGTTGATAAAAAACAAGGAATGATCAGAGTATGCATTGACTTTAGGGATTTGGACAAAGTTTGTCCAAAACATAATTACCCAATTGTTTATTGATCAAATAGTTGATGAATGTGCGGGTAATGAGATTTTCTCCTTCATGGATGGATTCTTTGGTTATAATCAAATATCTATCTGTCCAAAAGACCAACATAAGACAACTTTCATTTGTTCCTGGGGTACCTTTGCGTACAAAAAGATGCCTTTTGGTCTTAAAAATGCTGGAGCTACGTTCCAACAGGCCATGTCATACACTTTCCGTGACATCAAGCATGTCATCGAAGCATACTTGGATGATTTAGTTTCTCGTTCTCGAAAGAGGATCGATCATCCCAGTCAGCTTCAGTTGGTTTTTGAGAGATGTCGATTTTACAAGATCTGGTTGAATCCAAATAAGTGCGTTTTCGCGGTTACATCTGGTCGGTTGTTAGGTTTCATTGTGTCAACTAGAGGGATTTGAGTTGATCCCTTCAAGGTGGAGGCAATAGTTCAGTTGCCCCCCCCGTCTTCCATCTGACAACTTCAAAGTCTTCAGGAGAAGGAAACTTTCTTGAGACGGTTTATAGTGAATTATGCTGAGATAACTAAAGGATTTATGCATTTGCTGAGGAAATGAGTTCCATTTTTATGGGACAACTTTGTGCAACAATATTTTGATGCCTTGAAGCAGGCGTTAATCTCTTCCCCACTTTTGAGTCCACCAAATTATGGTAGAGATTTCCTTTTATATCTTGCAGCCGCTGAATCAACCATACGTATGGTTCTGGTTCAAGAAGATGATGCTCTCATGGAGCAGGTGATTTACCACTTGAGTCGAGGCTTGGTAGGACCTGAACTACACTATTCTCTGGTTGATAAATTAGCCTTGGTAGTTGTCCATGTCCAGCGGCTTCGCCATTATATTCTGCTACGAAAAACATTTGTCTTAGTGACGGTCAATCCTTTCCAATTTTTCCTTAGTAGGTGAGTGATTGGGGGCAAATACAATTGATGGATTGTTATTTTACAAGAATTTGATCTCAAGTTCTTGTTGGCCAAGTCTAAGAAATAATTAGTTGTCGTGGAATTAATTTCTGAGCTGCCTTGTGGAGAAGATACTGTTTATGAGGAAAGTTTCCCCGACGAACATCTATTCCTCATCTCTTCACAAGATCCCTGGTATGGAGATATCATAATCTATCTCTAGACTTTGAAGTTCCCTCTTGCTTCCTCCAAGGATGAACGTCGAAAATTGTGTCACCTGTCTAAGAACTATGTCATCATTGGTGATACATTATATCGCCGAGGGGTTGATTCAATCCTTAGGCATTGTTTAACCTTAGAGGAAGCAGAGTCTGTACTCAATGATTGCCACAGTGGAGCTTGTGGTGGTCATCTATCTAAGCTTGCAATAGCCCAAAAAATTTTGGTGCTGGCTACTTTTGGCCTTCGCATTTCAAAGATTGTATTGAAGCAGTCAAACATTCCCACCCTTGTCAAGTTTATACTCGAAAGATGCGCGGGCATCCAACTCCTCTATTCCCTATCATCATTGTCAGTCCTTTTACAAAGTGGGATATTGACTTTACTACTTGTAATTTGTCTTCAGCAGCGAATCACAAGTACATTATGGTGGTTGTAGACTACTTTACAAAGTGGCCTGAGGACATGCCCACTTATAAAAACGATAGTGAAACAACAAAATTGTTCCTCTTCAATCAGATTATTTCTCATTTTGGTATCCCGAGAGAGATTGTCACTAATCATGGCAGTCATTTCCAGAACCAACTGATGTTTGAATCGGCTCTTAAATTGGGCTTCTGGCGGGAGCATTCGTCTTTGTATTATCCTCAATCCAATGGGCAAGTCGGAGCCATGAATAAGTCCCTCAAGACAATCCTACAAAGGAAAATTAACAAAAATCACTCCAATTGACATCTCATGTTGTATCCGGCTCTCTGGGCATACCGAACCTTGGTAAAGACTGCCAACGGTTTTACACTTTTTCAGTTAGTTTACGGGATGGAATCTATTTTTCTTGTTGAGTGTGAAATTCCAACCCTTAAGCTGTTTGTTGATCTCCTTCCTGAGACCTCTAGTCTCGAAGAGCACCTCCTTCATTTGGAACATCTCGATGAGTAGCGTCGAGATGTTGTCATAATCAATGAGGCTCATGAGAAAAGGGTTAAAACTCGGTACTATAAAGTTGTCCATCCTCGAGTCTTTTCTGAGGGAGACCTTGTCTTGGTCTATGAACAAGATAAAGATGCCTTGGGGGTAGGCAAATTCATGTCTATATGGTATGGTCCCTTTATAGTGAAACGCGTTTTAGGAAAAGGGGCTTATGAATTAGTCGATTTTGAAGGGAACAGGTTGGCAGAGCCCCGAAATGGGCTCTACCTCAAGAAGTACTTTACTTAGGTTACAGCCAAGCAATGGCTTCTTTGTATATTTTGTACTTTTGTACATATTGCTATCGAGAGTTTTTGTGATATTGACACTTTTTTGATCTACTTTGGCAGGTGTTGATGGATGACTTGGTCTATTTCGGATTCGCCGATGGTGCTAGTTGGCACACTCAGAATCTCGCTTCTGTAGCTTGGGTGATTTATTGTCCATCTGGTCAGTTGATGGTGTCAAAGGGAGTATGTATTGGTTTTGCGTCAAATAATATTTCCGAATATACTTCCCTCATTAATTTACTATCTGAAGCTATTTCTTATGGAATTGATTCGTTGGTAGTGTATCTCGACTCACAATTGGTAGTGTCACAATTGAATAACATTTATCGGGTTCAGGATCCTTAATTATATCGCCAATTCTTGAGACTGAGGGTGTTGCAAAGATCATTTGTTTTTTTTTACTTATTTGCACATTCCACGATCTGGCAATTCATTAGCGGATTCTATTGCTAATCAAGCATTATATTGGCATATCATTCATTCATCAAGATAAAAAAAAAACATCAAAAATTTGGAACTATATATATATCTATATATATATATATATATATATATATATCATCAAAACTCCCGTGTGTACATAAAGTGTTTCAAAAATAATATACAAAATCAGGACTAAATGTGCTTAATCATGTCCAGTATATCTAATGACCCGACTTAGGATGAGTGACTAAGTAGGTGACTAATACTTTGGCCACACACCAAAAAAGGCGAACCCAGTCGCGTGGCACTCCTACCACACAACACTACATCTCGTCAGGTAGATCTTCTATGACCTCCATTGGTACCTAGTGAGTCAATCTCACAAAGTTCCGTTGGACTACATATAAGACCCTCTGTGTCTCTGTAGCCGCCTCTTCCGTGACACCTGTGCCATGGAAATCCATCTATTCGCACCAGAACCACATCTGGAACATGATCATTATATCAGTATTTTAATCCCATAAAAAATATCTTTAAGCTCATTTTCATGTTTGAAAAATATAAAAAAAAATCTTAAAACTGATAAAACTTAAAAAATAGTTACCTATCTCTCCCCATGCGACATTTGGTGGCAGAACCAAGTCCAGATCTCCTCTAAAATCCATGCCAGCATAGGGATAGTCATCCACAGTGATGATTTGTTGTTCCCACCAGGAGAAGAACTCATCATCGAAAGTAGTCCTCGACACATCTTCGCCTCCAAGGCATTTCATTAGGTCGGCCCACCTACCCATCCGAGGATCTCGGGGGCTAATGATAGAAACTGATACTCTGGGACGTAGCCCTGGAACCTTCTCAAATAAGAAGGAGCACAAAATGGTCCCATATCCAAAATTTTTGGCTTGTACTTTCTAAATGGAGGACAACTGGCTCTTCATGTTGGTAAGAAGAGGTGTACACCAACCAAAAACTATAGTGAGACACTCCATGACCAAGCTCATGGATAGTCATGACGCTTGGTGCAATGAGGTTGATCTGTTTATCCTAGCTATGGTGAACAGTAAGATCCTCAGGGACAAACTCTCTACATTTTTATTGGAATCTGGCTTCCAATTTTCTCAGGATGCCCCAGATAGTATATATGTACATAGACTTCCATTGAAAGACTACCTCATGTTTAGCAAGTCGAATGTACAACTTCTCCTCTTTGGGAGAGACCAGTGATAAAGTAAATATCTTCTACCTCTATCGTCAAAGGCATTTGATCAATCATAAAAGCATCATCTTCGATACTCCAATAGTGGATCTAAATTTCAAGCAAGCAGGTGTTGGCCTTCATATTCGACATTTTGAAAAATTTCAATAAACCGTATCCCCTCAATGCATCTAAGGTCTGCTGATCATTCATAACTTCATTATCAATGGTAGTATGCTCCCTCTCTCTCCAGGTGATTTTCATCATGAAAGAAAATTGATTTCCAACCGTTAGTTTTTTGTCTTTAAATTTCAAACTACGTATATGCGGGTCCCTTTCATACACAGTCGCGTGTAGGGCTTGCGTGTACGTGGGTTTATAATATCCAACCCCCATATATGTCGTGTTGAATTTTTTAACATAAATTCCTACGGTAAAATATCAATAAAAATCTCTAAAAACAACATAAAGTAATGCAAGCTAGAATTGGGGGTTACCTGATGATTTTTATCCAATTTGAATGATCCAATTCTTTAGGGGGCAATTTTGCTCTTTTTTCTCCACAGATTTTTCTCTCAACACAAATGGTACAAACGGTGAGTAAAAAAGTCATTTTATAAGCTTTGAAAATGTCATATTTTTTCAAAACTTGATTTTTTTCATCTCATGAATCTTTTAACTTGTGAGCTTGGATTGTCGAGGATAGGTTGTTTTTCAGGACATTTTGCATGCTTCTTCGGAAATTTCACATCGGTTCCATGACTGCTGACCCATCATGGCAGGTATCATTTACTCAGTGGCATATAGGTTAGGGAAACCGTTTTTCTGTTGCATTTTGCATACTAGCCTCCATTTTTCGATACACTTGCCATAGGGTCGATTCAATCATGTTATGGTTAGTAAACCATGTTCACTTGCTGATTTTTAAATCATGACATGATGGTAGAGCCATCCTTTACATGGGCATCGTAGTTGGCACCTCACTAACATTGGTTGCCCATGTTGTTTCATTGAGTAGGCTCGGGAGTCCTCTCTAGTCCCGCCATGACTTGTGCATTGAAGACTCATTCGTCTTTGCTTCTTTACTTCATTCTAGCCTTATACCCTAGAGGCTCCTTTGTGTTGAGTTGTACTACTGCATTGCATTTTGACCATTTGCACCTTTTGGCCTTGAGCCAACTTCACTTAGACTCGTGTTTAAGCCACTTTTTGACCATGTCTTCTGCAAAATCCAACTTGCAATTCCTTAGCTTTTGTAACTTGACACACCCTCAGACCCATGGAAGGAACATCCCTTTGAGTGTCCTTGACCAGCTTCGCCTCCATGTATTGAGCATAGGAATGTTCCCATCCCAAGAACTAGATCATCTATTTCACTGACACTCATTATTTCCACTGTACTATAGCATTCTTTTATTCTTTTTCCAGCTTAAAGAAAAATAAAAAAAAAAATACATATTCCAAAAAGAGCAGGAACGGGACAAGGGAAGTAAGCCTGAGTCGGCCTCTTTGTAGTGTCTCTTGACCTATTTTTCAGTCGTCCATCCCTGGTTGTCAGTTTCTTGTCTATCATCATATTAGTTATATTGGTCCTTTACTCGTGCCGGTTTGAGAAGGTCTCCATTGACTTCTTGCTGGCGGGTCTTGTCCTTATCGACGATGCCATATTGCTTTGAGGACAGGCCTAGAGACGCACTGTGGCCCTATTTTCATTATTGATAGGTCACCTTGTGCTCAACATTGATCAGTATCATGGGTCTTTGACTGAGTGGTTTCCCTTGTGTTTGACATCAACTTTCATTATCACACATTGGGATTCATGCAGTGCCTTGGTTTCCTTTTAACCCTATTGGTGGATTCCTTGCCTCTGTGTCAGCTTTCATTATTGGTTGGTTCAGAGGGTTTCTATCATGCACTAGCTACATCTTGTGTATGCTAGAAATGTGCTTCAGTTAGGTTACTACATCTTTTTTCGTCTGATTCCTTCCACATTATTAGCTTATGTGTTACACTCACACTAGATTGATGAAGGATGCTTTAATGCCTTCCTTCTAGTGGATCTTTCCCTATTGACTACAACTCATTTCTCTAGGGCAAAGGTCTAGAGTCCATTTGGCAGTACCTTGGGGTTTGCAGTCATCAGTGGCATATCCTTCACTATCGAGAGTGGGAAACCATCATTGTCTCCTGATTGATAGATTCTTCCAGGTGTTTGACTTCAGCTCATCTATTCACACTTGTTAGATGTTACTGGGAAACTTGAATCATATTATCATTATCGGTGAGTAGTCTCACGTTTGTTAATGGTATACACCAATGACCGGTAATCAAACAATTTCTCACATGGTCAACTTCAGATCATTTACTCCCATTGTGTAGAAATGTACCAGGGTGGTTGGTGAAGACCTCAGGTTGCATCAACATTCTTTGGTTCACTGGTCAGTTGCTCCTGTTGCTGCTAGTTGACACCATTCCACATTATATGTTGCAGTCCTTCACAACGACATCCTATATGTTGGCATCGAGTTGCGATGTAGTATCATCTTATTCCATCATGTTCAGTTGGTACTATTGGGGTCAGTTTTTGACATCAGTGATCAGCTTCATCTTTCAGCATCATTGTCATCTTCTTATATGTGATATTCAAACATGTACTTGTTCGATCATGATCAGATGATCCGTTATGTACTTTCAGTTCCTTATACTTGTATACATAGTGGATCCACTTGTAATTGATATGTGGACATTCTTTAATTTCTCTGAGCATGGGTATGCCCGCCTCAGATAGTTGTTTCTTTCTGATCTTCTTTTGCTGGCTTGGGAGGCTGAAATCTGGTGAAGTCCTTCTCAATTTTTGACAAATTTCCTTTCCATATACTTAATACATTTCGGCCATCATGTACCCCTTCTGACCTCATATATTAGGGGTCATCTGCTATAGCTCCAAATATCACCCTTTGTATTTGTGATGCTTGCTTTATGGCCTAGGGCAACCCTTCCTTCCAGTCTTGGTCCAAAAATTTTAAAAACAGTGTTTTACTCCCTATACAGTACTTTCCCCTGTGTTAAAAGTGTGTACATGTGGGTCAATCTATACCCAACCCGTGTATATGTGTTAAAACACTTAAAAAATTAAATTTCCTTAACTATGGGTGAAGATCACAGGTTTTAGCTATTGATTACCCATTAGTGCCCGTGGCCCAACTAGTCCCAACTGTTTCCCAACTAAAAAACTAATTTGGGAGAAGTATAAAAAGACTTCAATGGGAAGGCTTTAAGGAGGAGAGAAATGATAGAATTACTATACTAATATTATCCCCTGATCAAGTCTAAAGAATCCCTGTGCTTCAAGAACTTCCCCAAGTTCAGGAAACCCTTGTTTCCTTGGGTTTTGATATTCTCTCACATGCTTGGAGATATCATGGTATTGGTTATGGAAGGAGGCTATTGAAGACTGGGACTGGACGGACCTAGAGGAAGGTTCTGCTTGGAGCCGGAAGAGGAAGACTTAGGTGAAGTCTTTTCATTTTTTATTAAAGTTTTCTACAATAAAAACAAATGAATTCTTGTTCCTGATATCGACTTTGTTTGTGCATCTAATGTTATTGTTATGGTTTATATATGAATGACTATTGCAATGTATAACTAACCATCTACTTATATGATATAAAGTTGATTTCACTATAATGCTTTATCTATATGCTGCTATCTGTATTCGAATTGGCTGATTTGCAAATTCGAAGATCATTAGGAGTTGCAGAGAGTTTGAACCCTAGCTGGAACTACCCAAACGAAGGGCATCTGGGTATGTTCATCTTCGCATAGTTAGTTTGTTTAAGCATGTTGCCTGAGTTGAATGCTTGTTTCTTGCTATAGATTACTCCTACTCTACTAGGGTTCTAACCCAATGCCCTAAGGGAATTATTCCCTCAACAGTTAGGTCTTACTAAAATGAAGTATGGGATTCAATTGAAAACTTCTTTGATGCTTTTAATTTGACTTATATTCCAAGAGATTAGAATATTCATGCAGATGTCTTAGTTGTTTCTACTAGTTCCTTTAAAATTCCCGATCAGACTAATTTACTCTATCAAATACAAGTCAAGTATAGACCATCTATCCTAGACAATCTAAAACACTGGCAGATATTTGAAGATTATGAACACTTGAAATCTTTTCTGAAAGTTGTAGATCAATTTTTTGTTCTACAAATTGATGATGATAGATCCGAAATAAATGAGAATAAAAGAGAGAATGATACTTTAGATTTCAGTTCAAAAATTGTTGATCAAAACATTATTCAATCGTCTAACAATTTTATTCCCAAAGGCTTGATACCTTTAGAAAAATTGTTTGATCAAAATGATGTCCTCCGAAATCCTCAGTCCATTTCTTCGGAAGAGGACATAGAAGAAATTAACATTGGAACAAATGATAATGTCAAAAGCATCAAAACCTGTGCATCTCTAGACCTTGAGATTAAAACTCAATATCTTAAGTTACTTCAAAATTATAAGGATGTTTTTTCTTGGACCTATGTTGATTTAAAATCTTATGATACTTCATTAATACAGCATAAGATCCCTTTGAAGCTAGAAGCAATGCCTTATCAACAAAAAACTTAGGAGGATTAATCTAGCTCTTCTGCAAACTATCGAAAAGGAAATTAAGAAAATGCTAGATGCCCAGATCATTCTCCCTCTTAGCTATTCTAATTGGATTGCAAATTTAGTTCCTGTTAGGAAAGAGAATGGAGAAATTAGACTTTGTGTGGACTTCAGAGATTTGAACAAAGCATCATTAAAGGATAATTACCCTTTGCCCAAAATGGATCAGTTACTTCAAATGGTCTTAGGAGCACAAATACTTTCTATGCTTGATGTTTTTTCAAGTTATAATCAAGTAAATGTTGATCCAACAGACAGGGAAAGGACAACTTCACTACACCTTGGGGTACATTTATGTACACTAGAATGCCATTTGGCTTATCAAATGTTGAAGCAACATTTCAAAGAGCTATGGATGTAGCTTTCATGGGTTAGGTAAAAAAATTTGTGGTTATTTATCTTGATGACATTATTGTTTTTTCTAAATATGACCAGAAACATCTAAAGCACTTGATCAAGGTTTTTGACAGGTGTAGAAAATTTGGGATATCATTGAACCCTAAAAAGTCTCTGTTTGCTATCAAAGAAGGAAAGCTCTTGGGCCATATAATCTCAAAGGAAGGAGTGGTAATTGATCCCAAGCGTGTGTCTACCATTGAAACATTGACCTTACCTAGAAACAATAAATAAATTCAAGCTTTTTTGGATAAGATTAATTTTTTCAGGAGATTCATCCCAAATTATGTAGAGATTGTAAAAGATATAACTGACATGTTTCGAAAGGATCACGAAGTTAAATGGACTATATTTTCTAGAGATGCATTTGACCATATCAAGAAAATTATCTCTGAAGCTCCTACCCTGACCAACCCTGATTATACTAAACCATTCAGTATCTTTTCTTTTGCCTCAGAAACAACCCTTGCTATTGTTCTATTACAAAAGAATGAACATTCCCATGACCAGCCCATAGCCTTTTTCAGTAATTTTATGAGAGATGTCGAGTTTAAGTATGACATAATTGATAAGCAAGCCTATGCCCTCATTCAAGCCCTGAAATATTTTAGGTTGTATGTCCTACATTCACCTATTATTGCTTATGTTCCTAATGGTGTTGTAAAAATTGTTTTAACACAACCTGACACTAATGGGAAAAGAGGTAGGTGGATCACCAAATACTTGAGTTTGATCTAACTATCAAAACTACAAAGCTAGTAAAAGGCGAGGGATTAGCCAAGCTTCTAGTAGAATCTAATTGCAAAGTGCTTGGAATCAATTCTATTTTAGAAGTACAAGGGAAGAACCCACAAGAACCTTATGTCCTTGCACAAGGGAAGAATCCACAAGAACCTTCTCTTCAACCTAAAGAAAAGAATCCACAAGAACCTTTACCTTTTGATTAGATTATCTCTTTACATATTGATGACAAATTTCTATTGTCAGATTGGTATCAAGACATTATAAATTTTCTGCTCCATTTTGAATGCCCAACATCATTCTCCAAAGCCTAGTGTAAAACTCTTAAATTGAAAGCAGTCAAGTACTGCATCATAAATGCAAATTTGTACTGGAAAGATCCACTGAATATTTTGTTATTATATTTAACAGAATCATAAACTGAAGGAATCATTGATCAGTTTCATATAGGATTTTCTGGAAGACATTATGCTTGGAGAGAAACAGCATACAAGATTTTAAGGGGAGGATTTTATTGGCCAACATTATTCTTGCATGTAGGAGCAAAGGTCAGAGGTTGTCTTCCTTGTCAGATGTTTGATGGTAATTAGAAACTAGTAACTCTTCCACTAGTACCATCAATAATCTCAGCACCTTTCCTTCAATGGGGATTAGATTTTGTTGGAGAAATCCATCCAACTTCAAGTAATCAACATAGATGGATCCTCAAAGCAACAGACTATTGGCCAACATTGCTCTTACAAGTAGGAGAAAAGTTCAGAGGTTGTGTTCCTTGTCAGATGTTTGATGGTAATCAGAAACTAGCAACTCTTCCACTAGTACCATCAATAATCTTAGCACCTTTCCTTCAATGGGGATTATATTTTGTTGGAGAAATCCATCCCACTTCAAGTAATCATCATAGATGGATCCTCACAGCAACAGACTACTTCACTAAATGGGTAGAAGCAATTCCAGTAAGAAATGCTACCAATTTGGTAGTAATTAAATTCATTGAAGAAAATATCTTATCTAGGTTTGGTTGCCCAACTCAAATTGTCATAGATAATGCAACAACATTCTCTAGTGTTAAAATGATTGAGTTTTTCCAGAAATATCAGATTTTGTCACATCTATCAACTCCATACTACCCTCAAGGTAATGGCCTCGTAGAATCCTCAAATAAAAGTTTGGTAAAGGTAATCAAAAATACCTTAGCAGATTATAGAAAGAGCTGGGACTCTCATTTAATTTATGCAGTATGGGCAAATAGAATAACTCCAAAAATATGTACTAGGAAATCTCATTTTCAGTTAGTCTATGGGAAAGATGCAATTTTCCCCCCCAATTTGGCTTTCCTAGTTTTAAAATTCTTGCAGGACTCAACAGATGAACCAGATGATTTTTCAAGAAGGATAAATCAGATTATTGAACTAAATGAAAATAGAGATGAAGTTTAATACACATTGAAGAAATATCAGAATAAAATGAAAAGCCTGTTTGACAGAAGAGCCAGGGAAAGGAACTTCAGGGAAGGTGACCTAGTTCTAAGATGGGACTCCAGGAGGAAGGAAAATAGAAAGCATGGTAAGTTTGACAACCTATGGTTTGGTCCTTTAACAATTGCTGAAGTAAAGGGTAACAACACTTTTGTGCTACAAAATCTTTAATGAATATATTCCACTTATCATGTAAATGGAAGGTTTCTCAAACATTTCATTCAATACTGCGAAGTTGGAATACATTTCATTGTAAATACTCTAGTTTCTTTTACTTTTTAAGCTGTCAGTGAGATTTTTTACAGTAAAGGACTCCATAGCCTTAGGAGAAGGCACATGGATCTGCAGGTTCTCTGCATTCTACAAGAGAAAGAAGTCCCTTGTAGGAGCCAATGTTGTACCATTTTTTGGTTTTGATAAGTTAGAATAAATTAGAAAAAAATTGGAAACGTATTTACAAAATGTTAAGATAGGATATGGAAAAAAAAGAATATTGAATAAAAAATGTTAGAATTTTTTTTTTGATAAATACGTCCATATCAAAGAAAATGTTAGGGTAGATGCCCTAAAAAATGAAGGAAAAATAAAATGTTAGGTTAGATAGAAAGGAAAAAGAAATCAACTCTGAAAGTGTTGCAAATCTAAATGCCACTACTTTGTTCTAAATTCAGTTTGAAAAATAATAGTTGTGTGCAGTTTGTTTAGATGCCACACTAGGTTATTTTTATCCAATTATACACTTCCATCATAATTGGATTTGTTTTAAATTAATTCTCATAGGTAGAAAATAAATTGGCTCAATATTTTAATTTGAGCCAATGGAAGAAATAAGGTATAGAGATAGGTTGTTCATGAAAAGAAAATATTGGGTTTCTAGTTCAAATGCACTCTAGAAGGATAAGTAAAAATGTTAGGAATAGAAGGGTAGGTAGAAATGTGAAAGTTTGAAATGATTAAATGGTTATTTCCTAAGTATCGTATCACATAGCATCATTCATAAGTGAATGAACCATTAGGCAGAAGAAAGTGTGATGTGCGATACCATTGTCAATCGTTGGATGACTGCTGATTCATGATTGTAGGATCATATCACATCGCATCATTCATAAGTGAATGAACCATTGGACAGAAGAAAGTGCGATGTACAATACCGTTGTCAACTGTTGGATGACTGTTGATTCCTGACCGTAGGATCATATTGCATTGCATCATTCATAAGTGAATGAACCATTGGGCGGAAGAAAGTGTGATTTGTGATATGCTATCACTTCATTCATTAAATCACTTGACCCACAACTGCCACTTCCACCTATCATATAATGAATCCATCGTTCATTCCCTGCTCATACGATAAACTCCCTCCACCTCACCACTCATCCTACACATTCCTCCACAATCATATGGACCACACTCCCTTTCAGCCCTCATTCACCGCCTGAAGTTTATCGATGCGGGGGGGGTGTGAAATGGGTAGTCTCTAATACCACCCATATGAACCACAAAAGTACATTTTAGTCTTTCAGGACTAAAAATCTCAAAACCACAAACCGCTCCGTCTTACCCCCGAACGCAGTATCCTTCATAGCCGTTACCACCACTCCATGTCACCTCCACATCACACTCCACTTCATATCTCCCATCCAATCATCGGCCACCTATGCGTTTCCCATTCATTTCCGCTCCCACGCATTTATAACGAAATGTCTGTTAATTAACCCATTGGATAATTAATGAACTTTCAAATGCTCAGTGCCACTCTTCCACTCCATTTTTCTCTTTATAAGCACTTTTCCATACATTTAAAAGGTTACATAGTTAACTTCTGCGACTGAGAGTATTCTTCAAGCTCGCCTGCTCAACAGCTCAGCCACTGTCTGACATTTTAGCAGCCACTTGTCCTATTCGCAAGAACACCTTCTAGGTCCACTTGTTAGCTACCTGTCTCCACTCTATTAACTCATTTTTTTTTATCATTCTATCATTTACAGTCCGCAGTTTCATTTGCCAAAATGCCTCCCAAGGGAAAAACAATTGTAGAAGTGTCAAATCCTCTAATTCAACCATAGATTGATTTCCACCATACTCCATTAGTTGACAAGGATTGCAAAATCATTGAGACTTCTTCTCAGTTTGATTTATTTGAAATTTATTGTTGGTGGGAAGAGCAGCTAATTGACCAGAGTGATGAAATCGGGCTCTGGCAATCCCAATTACCCCATTATATTTTTCCATAAATACACAAAGCTCCAAAGTTTGTGAGGAAATTCCATGAATCCTATGATCCTAGCCAGAGAGCCATTATCTCACCTACCGAAGAAATACTTTGTCCCATTAATGCTGACTCAATTGAGAAAATGTTGCAAGCCCCTGCCACTGCACTAACTCATCCTTTTCCTCATGAAAACCTAATATAAGCTTATAACAAATTGGAATTTACCAAGAGATCCCAGACCTTGGAACTATTTTTAGCAATTGGTAGTCCTCTACCAAAGAGAAACCCCCCTTATGATTCATCTATGTTTCCTAATAGAACTAGGCATATCACTACTATCATGGCCTATTTGCTTGGTTATCACTCTAATCAGTCTGTCAATGAAGCCATCCTTGGTTTCTTATCCATGTTTTCTTATGATTCTAAGCCTACTATTATTTATGATTTTGGTCATTTCATAGCTGAAACCATACATGAGCAGTTTGTCAAATTTAACACTAAAGAAGTATTCAAGTATGCTTCAGAGATTGTGTATATGTTTATATATTTTCAGGGAGACAAATTACCATTCCCTTTGCAGAAACTTGATGAAGAAGAACAACAACAGTTAGTGATTTTCTGGACTTCAATGGGGATGAAGGAGAAAGAAGAATTCATATACAAGCAGTTCAGAGAACTATTCATTCATCCAACCCTCAGCCTTATGAGCTGTTACACTGAAATTCGTCACCATGACTATCTGCAGTTAATATGGCTCCATCAATAGTCATATTGTCCTCCTTGTCAGCCTCATACCTCTGCTCTTCATGTCAAACTTCAAAAAGAGAGAAAGTCACTTAAAAACATGTTTATCTCTGGTACGCAGGTTCTCTCTACCTTGCCTGCGTGTACGCATTCCAAACACACTGTGCCTGCGTACTTGTACGCTTTGTAAGCTAAAGGTTGGGTGCGTATCCCTGTAAAGGTCAAAAGGCGGCGGTTTATTCTTTTAAAGTTACTTGTGGT
>APFE030822716.1:13899-33252 GCA_000404065.3 Pinus taeda | reverse complement strand
AGAATCCCTCTATTGTTATTTTTGTGGCTTTATATTATTATTGTTAGGTCGGCTGGGTTATATTGTGACTCCTTAAGAATCCTATATATAGAAAGGAGGTTTTTTCATTTGTATCATCCAAGAATTGTTCATTTATGTAATGTAAAGGAGGTTACCCCCTCGAAGAGGCTGAATTCTAAGGCGTGGATCTATCTTTTCTATCTTTTCCTTGAGCTGGTTTCATAACAGAGAACACCCTCCAGGAGGCTGAGGAGCAGGTATTCTCTACAACAAATATGCAAACTCCAATTGCATAGGAATAGGCAGCCAAGAGAGGGAGGGAAGAACAATATTCACCTGCAACAAAGGCAACAAGCCAAGGCTTCAAGGTTTTTCATAGGAAAAAGAAACAAAGGGTCTCTATCGATATTGATTCACAGTCTTGTGGACAATATATATAATCTCCAACTAAGTCTACCACTTCTCATGAATAGCAGATAGTCCAACATGTTGGAGGAATTCCAGAGAATAAAGAGGAAGACATCTTCCATGTCTTTAGTGAAATCAAAAGAAAGAATGAGGAATTGAAGTTGAATACTTACACCCAGTTCTAGAAGCATTCTTCCAACTCTTAAGCAAGGCTTATTTTAGTCTTTGACTTTGAGAAGGGGAAGATGCAAATGGCTTTCTTGCAGGCCCAAGTTCCTCAGCCCAAGACTACATCACAATATCATAAACATACTTCTTTTGAGTTCAATTTCCATAATGTGCATCCAATTGATCAAATTGAGATGCACAAACAAACTGGATAGATGATTTCTTCAACCTTGACAAACACTTCTATGAGTTTGTCAAAATTGTAGGTTACATTGGCCGACATTTATTCACAATTGAAGTTGGAGAAGGTCTCATCATTAGCAAAGGATACCAAGATTCAGTCCTTGGAAAATCTAGTGCTAAGGATGGGATATGAACCATCAAACATAAATGCTACAGAGGAGCTCATTAAGAAAAAGAACACTGAAGTTGCAGCACTAAAGAAACAGCTAAAACTACCAGCATCTGAGGATCCAATGGCCAAAGAAATCAAGGAGAAAGACACTCAAAAGTCAGACATGATGAAGCTCATCATAGAATAGTATTTGCAAAGAAAACAAATGGAGCAGAAGATGGAAAAAATGGTTAAGGAGAAGGAGGAAGCTATCAATAACATCCAAACTTCAACACATGTAGTTTCTCTTACAACAGTTCCCATCACCAGAGTTTCTACTAGAGCCACTGCATTAGAAACAAGTACAGTAGAAGGAGCTGAACCGCTCACTCAAGTTGTTCAGGACCTGTCTATCCAGACAGGAGAAATCAATAAATTGAAGGATGAACTCAAAGAATTACAACTCTTGAAGCCTATATCGGACATTACACACACATATGAAACAAACAGACTTAAAGACCAAGTGGAAGTGTTGAAGAAAGAACTCACAAATTCCTTCATAGAAAACATGTCGGCTTTAGAAAAATAAATTGTGTGGGAAGAAATGACAAAGGCAATCAAGGATATTTGGCCCTCCATTAAGATAATATTCAACCAGAAAGATCTTTTGGAGAAAGCTCAGGAAGCAGTGGAATCCATAAATAGGCAGCTAGAGGATATGCCAGAGACTACCTTTGATATAATCAAATTTTTGAATTCCAAGGATGACTATGAGCTTAAGGAGTTAAGGATGAGTGACAGAACTAAAACAATATTAGAAGTGAAGAAGATTATCACTAAGAGAAATCTCAACCTCCATCTATAAGAAAAGTGTAACAATGTTAACAACATGATTCAGAGATTCTCCAACAAAATTGAACCTTTGATCAACAAAGGTTTACCTTCTATGATGGTTATTAATGATAAATTGATGCCAATTGAGGATTATGTCAAAAAGTTAACAGAGATGGTCACCCATACAACTTCAATAGCCAATATCAAAGGATCAGCAACACCAACTCTTATAGTAAACACTTAGGGATTCTTTCTTCATCATGGATGAAATCAAGCATATATTTTTGGTAAAACCCACTTTTACTAAATATATTGAGATGGATGAAATCTATAGGAGGGTAACAAAGATAACTTTCCCAGATAAGAAACGTTGGAAAGAATTAACAGATTTACTGGATTGAGGATAGTGGAACAACATTCAGTTTTTGTGGAAATAGTCAGCCAACTCCAACCATTTTTCAACTTTTTCAACAATAGTCATCAAACAACGCAACACAAAAGCAGTGCCAGATCATTGGACCATTTTATTTTTGATTGTGTGAATAATCTCTTTTTGTAAAAGCAGTTCAAGATTTTTTCGTCCTGCTGTTGTATAAATAAATCTCTTCACTAGTTATTAAAGGGTTGCACCCTTGAAGAAGCATTTCTAGACATCTGATGTAATTAATATTTCTGGATCATTAATACGAAGCAAAGGATTCTAAATTCTATTTTTCACAGTTTGTGTTTCTTGTAAGTGTTTTCAGTTTCATTCATTATGTTTTTCTTCATATACTTGTGTCTTGCAGAGATAACCAGGTAGGAGTAATTGTATTTCAATCTATTCCTATAAGCTTTATAAAGTGGTAATCTATAAAGAAAATGAGTTAATGGACTGTTTGTTTAATTAATTCCCTCAAAATTAATAAATCATCAACATCTTTTGTAAGCTCATGTGTATTTTCTCAAACCTGTAAACATGGTTTAAAGGTTTTCATACTTATGATTATCTAGCTTTCAATTTGAAAACTGTGGCAATCATATTACTTTTTTTTTCTACTCATCATCATAAAAGCTATTTCAGTGTGTAAATATTTATAGCAGCCCTCTGTTGAGATATTGATATTATTCAAGAGGTTAGGCACATTATTTCTATATCTGTTTCATCCATTGGTCTCCCAAATTAAAAAAAAAACCCAAAAACATTTATCTTAGATGCTCTGGCATAATAGCTGACCATTATTACATCATAGGTACAACATAAGGAATGTTGGCTAGTCCTAAAAGCAAGAAATGAAAAAGTGCTCTCACAAGGAGCATAAGGTGGTCAACTAATCTATCCAAGAAGAAGCAAGTGAAGAAAGAGATCAAGCATGTGAAGAACACCATGATCACAAATAATCACTATCTAACAAAGATCCATTGAAGACATCTCCCTAAAGAAGGCAGGACAACTCTGACTAAGAAAGGAAAAGATTAAATGACCCTTGACACCTATAAAAGCCTTGGAGATATGAAAGGTGCAGATAACTAATTCTACTCTATGAATATTTCATGATGAAGAAGTCATCCAAAAAAAAAAAAAAAAAAAAAAAAAAAAAAAAAAAAAAACACCATTTAATGTTGAAACAATATCAGGATGAAGTCATGAAGGACTACCAGATCAAAGCATGGGAACAAGCAAGTACAAAGAAGCATCCGTGTGAAGAGTAGTCTGAAGCATAGACAAGATGAAAAGGAATAATCAAATGACAAGAGAACCTACTATGTGACAAGAAGGCCACTTTCCATGAAGGAAGCAATGACATCAAAAGAATAAAGGAAAGTGATCGATGGATGGTGCCCTATCAAGAAGAAAATTGAACAAAGACTTCATGACATCAAAGGAAGGAAGGAGATCAAACAGTTGGAGGACCCACAAAGATAAATTTTGAAATGAATAAACAAGTCCCTAGCTAAGACGGAGTTATAAAAAATTCCCAATTACAAAGGAACTTGGACAATTACCTTGTCAAAGGAAGTGATAGACACAACATTCTTGTCTTTACTTGGGAAGAAAGAATGGGAGGATTAGGTAATCATCTAGAACCTGATACTCTTTGAGGATGTGTAGGGCATCCAAGACAAGAGTAGTCAAGAGAACCTATATTCTTTTAGGGCTCGGAACGCAAGATAAGAATAGTCCTAGAAGGTCATAGTTAGTGAACACCCGGGTGGGTATGTACCTTGAGAGAAAATGACTAAGGTGTCTATAAGTCATTGATCTCATCGACATTGTGCTCTGATCTATTGAGGAATAGAATTTTTAGTCAAGGCCTTGCTGTGGAAACAATGTTGGTTACTATGATGCTATAATAGATGGATTCCCAATCTGGTTTCTCTTATGTGAATTCTTCAAGATTGAAACATATCCAAACACCTTGTAATGTTGTGTGAATACCTCCCTAGTTAAGAGGGAGCGTTGAAGGACATGTAACGAGGTTCGGTCTTCATAAATTTATTTTTTATATTTGTACCTATTCAAGAAAATAAATATTATTTTTACAATATATGTCAATGAGTTTCTTGCTCATTGGAATAGGTCCAGCACATATTAAGTGCTATAAGTGAGTCAATAAGTCAAAAGAAAATGATTGAATACCTTAAGGGAATGTTACACCATGTATGTTTATGTATTAGAGTCAAGAGAATACCTCCAAGCAAAGTCAACAAGTCTTCTCCATGCAACAACACCTACAAAAGAAGAAATTCAAATTATAAATGTCAAGTCAGCTTGCAGTCTTCTAGTCGGCCTAAAAGGAGGGACAATCCTTTATATATAGAGGTTGTCCACCCCATTAAAATGTGAAGAATTACCTTTGAAATCAACAAAGGTAGGAAGCTAAGTAAAAGGGTAAAGAAGGAAGAAGAAGTTGTTTCCAAGTGCAACGAAGAAGGTGAAGCCTAGACCAAAGTCATGAGGACCATTTCTAGGGAAGTTTCAGTCACACATGCGAGAAAAGGGAAGGTTTCCTACGGTCATAACAATAGTAGTATATCAACATCACATATCTCATCATTTGGGCTAGAAAGATAGGCCTAAAGGGCCTCCCACTCAAGCGAAGAAACAAGGAAGAAAATCAAAGGTAATAGGGTTGTTCTAAAGTCTATTACAGTCACACGTGGAAGGAGCAGGAGGTTTTCTATGTTGTCATAACAACCCTCCCATTACAGTCTTACAAGTTCATTGGTTGGTGAAGATAAGGAAGGGATCATCATAAGGAAAGGGTCTCATCAAAGGTGTCTCTTCTAGAGAAGGTGCAACAAGGTCTAACAACAATTGTAAGGAGGACAAGGTGTCGGGAAATGAAGTTTCGGAAGAAGGAAGTGTTGAGGAACAAAGTGAAGAATGGAGGAAGGACTTGACTTGTGCTTTGGGGACATTCTAGACAAGGCTCTAGGGTTTTTAAATTGATCAATAAGAAGCTTCAATAAGAGAAACTTACCAAAGGGTTTTCCTCTCAAGAGAAGAGAGGTTTTGGCCCTAGCAAAGAGACAACATCTTGTGTTCTTGTTCTTATGTTTTTGGTAGTAGTTTGATGAAGTATACACATGCATTAATAAGAAGAATAATATTAAGCTTAGAAGAAAAGTAAAAAAGACTTCACAAATTTTTATAAAGTCAAGAAGAATAAAATTACACCTAATTTACCTTGATTCTTCAACATATGTTAGGTTCTCACAATCTTGAAGGGATATATGAACTAGTTTGGTTCCATATTTTCAAGTATAATCCTTTCTTTTACATTTTTCCACTGGATGTGAGCTCATTCTTGAAGGAATTTTGGCATTTTCAAACTAATTCTCTTAATCTTCAAGGTAGGGCCTTATATTAGATAAATTATTCTTTTTGGGTTAATCTATCTTCATCATTTGAATCTGTTGTATCACATTTAGGATTAGAGAGAATATGTTATATAGATAAACATAGTTTCAAAGCCTTTTAATCTAATTATCAAGACATAGGTCATCTTTGGTTAGAAGTTTTCTCCCCGTCAGACTATTATGAGATTGAACACCTTCTTGTTCCCTTTGTGAATTCTATGAAGTTGATATTCTTTTTGGAACAATCACTCTTCTTGAATGCTTGTAACATCCATGGTGAAAATTCGATGTAATAAAAGTTAATGAAAGAAAAATAATAACCATGGTTGATGGGACATTTATTCCAAGTTGAATTTTGGGAAAGACATGCTAGTGTAAGTGTTCATTTGGTTTACTATGGCTAAGTAAATTAGCAAAGGAAATGGTTAAGGCTTTGGAAAGGTAAAAAGGATTTTTGGGCACATATATTTATGAAAACAATGGAAATTAGGAGAAAATGAAGGTGAAAGGTCACAGGTTGCATGTGAGGAGGAAAATGAAGGAAAATAATGAAAAGTGAAGAAAATAGAGACCTAATTGATAAAAAGGCTTATAAGGATCAGTTGGTACCTTTCAGTCAGTTCAGTTTTGGAGCCCTCTCATTATTCTCTCTCTCACACACTCTTGGACACAGAGTTTTCTAAGAGCACTTTGGCATTGGATCAAGAGAGGCAAAGAAGGCAAGAGGAAGGAAGGAGCAAGAAATCAAGAGTAGGATCAAGTAGCTAGAACAAGATTCTTTGTAGGTATCTATTTGCATGTGTGTTTTTATTTCTATATTTGGAATGTATGGTATTCCATGTGGTTCTTTGTTGTTATGGCATGGGCTTTTCCAGGTGTGATAGTTTTTTTAGCCTAGCCTTGCCATATTTGGATAACCATGGTTCTCATGTTTTGGTTGAGTTGGATTTCTAGATGGAATCAAAGCTGAGTGAGGTGGATCTCCGAATGATATAACACATGGCCTAGTAACCGTTGAAACAGATTGTGGGTTGCGGTAAAGTAGGATTTTGTGTTGTCTCGGTGGGACTAGGAATCCTTGACCAGTGAATGGCAGGATATACGGTAAAGCCTAGGGATGATTTCCCTTTATTAGGACTAGGAATCCTTGCCAGTGAATGACAGGATATATGGTAAAGCCTAGAGGGTGGTGTGTTATTTTAGGGCCTAGTGATCCCTGGATCAAACTTTGAATTACAATAAAGCGTGAAAGACTAGGAGATAGGAAAATTCCTCACTATATAGGCGTAGAATTCTAGTGGCTTCCATGCTTGTTTTGGCCTAGTGATCTGATGGAGATCATGGTAAATCCTGTTATTACATGTTTATTGTGTTAGCCTAGTGATTTGGTGAGGATTATGGTAAATCATGGTTTCTATTGATGAGGGTGAGGTGGTTTAGCCTTGGGATGCCCTGGTTGGTTCTTTTGGTTTGAATCCCACATTCATGCTTGGAATATGGCACGAGGGTGAATGGATGAAGAGAGAATTGGCTTAACCCATCTATGGTCCGGTGGAATGTTGTAGTCCCATCCCGGGTTGGCTTTTGCATTCATTAATAAGAGGTTCTTTCCTTGATATCTTATGTATAAATGTATTGGTTTATATGTGGATTTTATGGTTGATGTATTTGTTGTGCCTCAGGAGACAATTCATGGTTGTGGGGGGAACCAGTGCCTGAAACATTTTGAGATTGGATAAAATATTGAAATTAATGGTTTGAAGTACAAGTGATGAAGGCCTGTAAGCAAAAGTTTTAGTTTAGAAACCCTCGCCTTTTAAAGCAGAATGACCAGAGACTATGAGAGTTGCAGGGTAGAGATGTAAAGAAGAAAATGGAGACAAAGTTTTGGCACAGGAAATTAAGAATCTCTGCTTCAACCTTGTAGAAAGAATGATGGATGAAGAAGAAGAAAGTGGATGAGATTCCTATATGTGGAGTATTCCATTAATGAGATTAATTTTTAATGATTACAACGAAATTTTAATCAATACAACGAAGTAAATTTATTTAAAAATAAACTAAAGCACCAATTGCATCTTACACTCTCTAAGAGAGGAAACATAATCACTGCAACACCAATATTGGAATCAAACTGACATATATTATTCAAGCTTCCAAAAGATTTTGGTTTAAAATAGTCAGGAATGAAGAATGGACTCTAAATCCCCTCCATGTCTAATTTCTACTCTTTTATTCTTCTCCCTCCTCAACTTTCCTATAATTGGTTATAAAACTTTTTTTTGGAAACAACTATACAACTTGTTCAAAATATTTTTACAAAAATACAATATAATAAATCAATTAATATTTTTTAAAAACCAAAAGGAAATAAAAGGGTTGGATATTTTAATGTTTACACTTTGTATAATCAGAAAGCCAATTTTTAACTCTTATGAATTAATAACACGAGCATGAAATTAAATTTTCTAGAAAGGAAATTTAAGTGGGACCCATGGTTTGTCCTTGACACACATCGTTAAGGAAAACCGTAAACAACTTACAGGGGAACTTGTGCAATTTCTAGAATAGAGAACTAGTGTTGTTGTAATGAATTTCGTCTGTTGATTTGTTTCATGAATGGTTTGAACATACTACCTTGCGAGAGCATCGTTCCATTAAACACCATGTATTTTATGCCGTCAAGATTTGGTTAATTCAAACACAAAATGATGTGAGTCGTTGATATCCTTTTCTTTCCTGTATGCTTTACTTGATCGAAAAAAGAGAAGAACTAACTGTCTCACTTAAGGTGATTGAAAGTCTTAGCAATAACATCAATGAAAAAGCCCTAAAGCCATAAATATGTCATCCACAGATTTCACAGGTGAATGCCTTACTCAATCGATACCTTGATTAGTTCAGTATCCTGAAATCTTTCTGTCAAAAAATAGAGCAATATCCAATCGTTTAATGCAATCCACAGTCCACAAATGTTCAAATCAGTCTATCAAATATACATTCGGTGCTCCTCCCACATATTTTCTAGTGATCACGTTCAAATACTGCAGGAAATTGATGTCGTTGGTTTACGCAAGGGCACATGTTGTAAAAGCTAGCAAGGAAAAGAATGATTCGTTCTTTGATTGTAATTTCAGAATTTCCTTCCCATTTAACCTTGTCGCACAATATTTTTAGTGAGGGCCATAATGTAAATGAAAATTGGTGTAGAAATTCCATCGGCATCATTTCAATTTTTAAAACCTTCTCCTCGTCGATTTCCTGGAAGAATTTCACATCACATGGAAACTCTGGACATCATTATGTTTTCTCTTTTGCTAGTCAATCACTTAGTTTGATATCACTCGATCTCGACTGAACTTGTTTACGAACTGGACAGGAGGTGGGCTTCTCCTCATTGCCACTTCTCATAACCATTTCCAAATAATGTCAAACCCCACATAAAATAATCTTTGATTGATTTTCCCTACAATGTATAAATATAAAAAGGCTATGAAACGTGAGATTTTCTAGAAATAAAGAATTGTCGGAAGAACCAGTTCTAATTTATCTTGCCCTGTAGAAACCATCACCAAATCAAAGGAGGAATTGCACCAACAATGGCTTTAATTTAATGTTAATCATCTCTATTGACTATATCTCTTTAGGTCTCTTCCAGGGAGGAAATTGTCAAAATAGAAATCGAATTCCAACATAAATAAGTCATTTCGAGAGCATTTTTACAAAATCTAGCATTGAAAGAACCTATCAAATATCCAAAACTGCTCTAAATTTGTGGAAACTTCACACCTATAAGACAGATTGGGGTATTATGCACAAAACCCAGATCACAAAATTTTGAAATTTTGCTCCGTTTGTCCGAAATTGAGACTGAAATTCATGGCTTGGAGATAATTGCGTTTTCTACGTATGCGAACTCTGCTTTATCAATTTGAAAAGCTCTGCAACACATTACAAATTGAAAACCATGTATCTTTTAATAGGGCCGCTCAATATTGATCGAACCTCTATGCGATGAAAGGATTTCAACCGATCAGCAAAAGTTGAGGCAATAGTTTTCACATGTATAAATAGTGAATCATTCTCGCTATCATAAAACATACTCAAGTAAACCACTTTCACTTCGTCTTCTATTATTTCATGACAAATTTCATCCTCCATGATATACAAGCTTCACAGCTTGCCTCACATGCTTTCCTTAGAGTACGGGATCCATAAATGAACTTAATGCAATTGACAAAGCTCAAGAAAATGATCATGCAATCTAATCGAGAAATCAATGTCAACGAAATATTGGCCCTTGAACTTGATAGTTAGTTGATGGATAAAGAAATTAACCTATGATTTATTTCCATCCCATCCCACATCCTTTTGATGGTCATGAAAGGTTGTTGTCATTGTCCCTCTACTTCTATGAACTAGAGGCTTATTTTAGAATATCGACTTTTCATCATCGAACACTGAATATTTCCTCTTCAATCCCAGCATATCATTTATCAAGGCTTGTTGTGATCACCCAATCTAAACACAAGGTATACAACATTGATTAAAACATTACTATACTAGAAACAAAGTCTTTTGCAACAACCTATACAAGAATATTTGACATTTAGTTGTGCCAAAATGAGCTACAACAATATCCTTGCTATTTCTTTTGTTGTTATGTTGCCTATAAGCATGCATTATAACAATGATGATGTATGGCTCTCCTCTTGTTTTGATTTGTAAATAAATGAACAATGCATCTATGACCTAATAGATGTTAATGTAGCTAATGATATAAGGGGTCAATGCTTCTTAGCGATTCTCAGATAAGTATGAGACCCCTAAGCTCAGATTTGTTGTTTACTCCTGTAGATTACATATTTGTGATATGTTTGACGAAATGTCTGTCATGGTTAGTAGGGGTCTAGTCAAGTCGTTGTTCAAGTAATTTCATTTGTATCATCATTCCATTGTTATTTTCTGTTCTGAAGGTGTCATTTAGTTATGGGTAGTGACCTGGGTTCTGGGCCTGAAAAGTGGCTCAAATCCTGATGTAACAAGCACAAAATTGAGTAGAAAAGTCCATGGGCATTGGCATACCATGTTGTAGTAGAGTCCAGAGCCTTCTAGACACATGCATGTCCATATCATGGGAGAATCCAAGGGTTAATTGGTCTAAAAAATATGTGAGACACAGGGGCTAGTTACCTGAGAGGTTGGGATGGTTCCCGAGAGTCCTGTTGTTGATGTGGAAGGTTTGTATGGTGTGTTTGCATTTCAATCCCTTATGGTGATTTAGGAGGTTGAATCATATCATAGTAACTTCTTGTCACGTGTTTACCTCGATTGGCCGGTTACTTGGGTACTGTTGGGAGGAGGGTGTTACAGAGTGGTATCAGAGCATGGTTCACCCATCAAACTGGATGGGCGATGTGTGTTGGTCATGCATTCATGTTGGTTGCATGTGTGTTAATCATCCTCGTGGTCTATATGCTTGTTGCATATGCATGGTGTCGGTCATGGTTGTAGTGATGTCCTTATATGCTTATATGTGTGTGTGTGTGTGTGTGTTGTCATGATTATGTTATATATGTATTATGCTGATTTGGATGATCTTACAGATGAGATATCCTCCCTGAATTTTGCTAAGGTATGTTGGTTTATTGTGATTTCATTTAGCTGACATAGTATGCCTTGCACGAAAGAGATCAAAATAGCTAGCAAGATGGTAGACTATAAATATTATCCGTATGAATCGATGAGCAGCATGGTGTTGGAAACTCTTTTGATTTAGCAAACACATTGAGAAGATTGAAGGAAGAAATAAGGAGTTGTAAGGCAGACAATGACAAAATCATGTAGGCGGTTAATGAAATACTCCTTCAGAGATTGTCAAAATTGCAGCGACAGGGGCCAATTCAGATCAACCATGGAAAGGAGGACAATACTAATGGGGCATATGGAAATAGGTCTCGTGGTGGTCACAGGGTATATAGAGATGACACTATGAGAGATTGCAAGTTGTTGGATACTCCGGATAGGAGAGGTGATGGATACAAGTGTTATTCTAGTTCTGGTTGTGATAAGCATCATGATTATCATGATTATCATCCTTACAAGAGGAGTGATAGGGGATACTTTCCAGATGAGTTTAAGAAATCAAAACAACCTACTTTTGATGGAGACTTGAAGAAACTAGATAATGCAAATGCTTGGATACTTGGGATGAACAAGTTATTTGAGTTGCACGTGTACACAAAAAACATGAAGCCATACTTTTTATCTTCAATCAGAAAGGAAAACCAAATATCTGGTGGGAACATGTGAAGTGGGCAAAGACATCAGGATGGAGGAATTGAGTTGGCATGAGTTCAAGAGGATTTTCAAGAAGAAGTACTTGTCAGAAAGGTACTACGACAGTGAGGCCAAATATTTCTATGAGCTAAAGATGGGATCGATGAAAGATTAGGAATATATGACCAAGTTCCTAGAGCTATTAAGGTATGTAACATATCTTAAATATGAGAAGGATAAAGTTCAGTGATTTTTCAGTGGTTTTCCATTAGCATTTAAAGATCGAATTGAGTATGATGAGCCTCAATCACTGGAGGAAGTTATTGGGAGAGTGAAGCATTGCTATGAATAGTCAAAGCATGAGAATTAATCTCAGCAAGGATGGAAAGAGAAGGATAAGGATAAAGGTAAGGGTAAATGGAAATTGAAAAGAACAAGACCTCAAAATGTAGAAGAGAAAGAAAATGTGGCACCACAAAAGAAGTTCAATGCAACTAGACAGGGACATGGATCACATCAGCAGCATAGAGGTGATGGTACTGGATAGTTGGAGTGTTATACATGCAGTAAGGAACACCTTAAGAGAGATTATCCACATAATCAGGGTGGTAGGACTCAGATATATAGTGCATAGGAGGCGTAGATTTTTGGGGATGTTGGTCTGAGCGTATGCAACATTGGATAACAGACAGGAAGACCATCATGTATCTATCATTGGGATGGATGGTAAGCTTTGTGATCGAGTTGTTTCTATTTTCATTAACCTTGGATCTAATTGTAGTTATGTTAGTCTTGACTTGGTGGATAAGTGTGGTTTGAATAAAGAAGTGCATGTAGAATATTGGTTAGTGAAGTTGGCTATAGATAAAAAGAAGAGAGTCGATCATTGGGTAAGAGCTTGTGCCTTTGATTTGAATGATATGCCTACTGTAGCACACCTGAATGTATTATTGTTGGGATCATATAGTATGCTATTGGGTATGGACTAGCTATACCTTCATAGGACCAAGGTGGATTTTTATGACAAATCCATTGAGTGCGTGGATGACAATGGGGAACCGAGAGTATTACAGGGGAAGAAGAAAGCCCTATGAGTTAGGATGGTGACAACTATGCAGGCTAAATGTGGTGACAGGAAAAGGTGTGTGTTATTTTCTGTACATATCTCTAGTGACAAGGTAAGGATGTTGAGGATGCAGATGTTTTTAGCAGGTACCCAGTTCTACAAAAGTTTCAAGATATGTTTTCGCAAAGATTTCAGAGCTACTACCTCACAAGGAAGTAGAGTTTTCTATTGAGTTAGTGTCAAGGGTAGCTCCAACATCAAAATCACCTTACATGATGAGCACACCTGAGTTGTTAGAGTTGAAGTTACAATTGAAGGAAATGTTGGACAAGGGATACATTAGGCCAAGTGTATCACCTTGGCGCACACCAATATTATTTGTGAAGAAGAAGGTTGGTACTCTCATATTATGCATTGACTATAGGTAGTTGAACAAAGTGACCATCGAGAATAGGTATCCACTACCGAGGATTGATGACTTGTTTGATAAGATGAAGGGAACAACAGTCTTCTCGAAGATCGATGAGATCAGGATACCATCAGGTATGCACCAAGGAAGAGGAGATTTACAAGACAATTTTCGAGACCAGGTATGAGCATTATGAGTTTTTTGTATTTCCATTCGGCTTGACTAATGCTCCAACAACATTTACATGCTTAATGAATATTGTGTTGCATCCCTATTTGGACAAGTTTGTTATTGTCTTCATTGATGACATGTTGGTATATTCTAAAATGAGGAAGAGCATATCGAGCATTTGGTAGTAGTGATGAAGTTGTTGAGAGAGCACCAGTTGTATGCTAAGTTCAACAAGTGCAGTTTCTTTCAGACTGAGGTACATTACTTGGGACATGTTACTTCCAAGGAGGGCATAGCAGTAGATCCAGAAAATATAAGGGTCATCATGGAGTGGGAATCCCCCAGGAATGTGGATGAGATGAGATATTTCATGGGGTTAGCAAGTTATTACAGGAGGTTCATTAGGAACTTCTTGCGGATTTATTATCCTATTACATCGTTGTAGAGGAAAGGTATGAAGTTTGAATGGAAAGAGGAGTGTGAGGCCAGTTTTGAGTAGCTTATGAAGTTGCTGATACATACACGAGTGTTGAAGATCACAAATTCAGACAAAAAAATAGTAGTATGTAAAGATGCTTGCAAGAGAGGACTTGGTGGAATCCTTATGCAGGAAGGATAGGAAGTGTGCTATGAGTCATGGAAACTAAATGAGCATGAGAAGAACTATCCAACGCAATATCTTAAGCTAGCAATGATCATTCATGCATTGAAGATGTCGAGGCACTATCTTCTTAGCAGGAAGTTTGTATTGATGAGTGATCATAGTGGCTTGCGGTATCTATTTGACCAACTGAATCTAAATGGTAGGTGTTATCGGGAAATCTAGTGTCCACTCGAAGCTGCTAGTCCCACTAAGACTAGTAGCTATCTTAGAAACAAATAAACTAAAACTACTTTCGCTTTCCTTTATGAGAAGTAGATAAGAGGGGAAAAAAGGACACCAACTTCAGTCTTGCGCTTGGTTCCTTGCTTAGTTCCTCTCCCTTCTGACAGATATTTTCCACTCCTTTTTCATCTACCCAGCTTCAAAGAGCACCTGTGGAATCAAAACAGCATAATACTATTGAAGAACAAAGATCTACAATCATAAGCAATACAGGACCAGATATGTATTGGCCACACAAATTCATATATCATCAAACATACAAGAATGTGGAGGAAAACTTGAATAGCGTTATTAATATCAAGAATAGCAAAGAGGATTACAACCAATTGTTCTGACCCAACATCATCCTCTTAGCATGAAAGCCCTTCTTCACCTCATGAAAAGCTTAGATCACCCAACACTATGATGTTGTACCAGGGAACCAACAACACTTCCTTACAAGATACAAGATTCCAGCCTCTGGATCTCTGTGATGAGGGATCCATATATAGATGATTGCAGGGGGGTGAGTTAGCTTCTGAGATTTTGATTAGTGTCCTCTCTCTGATAGTTCTTGATTCCACTTGGAGATTGATGATCTCTTACTCATCCCTGGGCAAATTCAGAGAGGCAAGTGTCATAGGAGAAGTTTCTGGAAGATTCCATGATGATCCACCTTGCAAACTGTCTCTGCCATTTGTCTACTCTCGCCCATCGCACCCTACAGAAGGGCTTTCCAGTATGCATCGCACCTTTTACACTGAGCTGGTGAGATGCATCGCACCCTTTGCACTGGGCAGTCTGTATGGTCCAGTTTTGACCAGTTTTGACCAGTTTTCTGTGGAGAACTTCTGGGAGATGATGTAATCAGCTGACCTTGTTCCTTTAGGGCACGAAGCAACACTTTTAGCGACTTAGGAGCCCTTGGTTTATGGACATGTATGATTGGATTTGCAGTGCCCAAAAATGTCTATAACAGTTGCCCCCTAAAGCATGAGGTCGTTAATCTTTTGATGTTGGGTGAAATGCTTTATCATGAGGATCTGAAGTTTTTTCGAGCTGGAAGGCGACCTATAATAAGATACAATACAATACATTATCTTCGTAATATTTTTCATGATCTAGATGAGGCGGGCATTCCCATGCTCAGCTTTATAAATTCATTTTCATGTACATAGGACAGACAACCGTCTGTGTAGCAGATTGATGATTCAGATGGCGTCATCATCCTTTGATTCGAATGATCATCTGTTCGGCAATGATGTACATTTGATGTCTTTGTATTCCTGAATATATCATAGCCCGGATGGATGAAACTAGATCTGGGATCTTCAAACTCATTCAATCTTCACTCGGAGTACAAGTCGATCAATGTGAAGGATGTTCTGGAGTCGAACATGGAAAAACATTGCCTGATTACCAACCAATGATGTAAACTGAGAATGATGATGACCCTCAAGGTACTACAATACAATCTGCATGGTATGAAAAAGGGACTTGGCATCGAACACCACACAAAATCTTTCAGTTGAAGGCCATTGATGTAAACTTGTCGCTGGAAGTGAGAAACTTTCCATTGAGGCATGGAAGCTTCAAAGTATTGAAAGGGTTATTCCTAGGTTGACTTCTTGGATAATGAGCTGATGTCGACAAGAACTGACCCATCATAGGAGGGCCTTAACAAATCCCACATCTACGACACAGAAAAGAGCAAATTATTTTGGAGGTGAAAACGATCTGATGATATAAGGTTCAGGGAGGCAGTCATGAAAGAATGGAGTGTGAATGTATTGCAGCGGATGAGACACAGGTGAATTCTCTGAGTGACTTCTCTTGAACATACCGGCGACACTGACATGGATTGGTAGCATTAACCCCAAAGATGGATGGTGCGACGGACCAGTGGTGATATGACCGGTGAATGAAATAACCCAACCCGACTCGGACGTGGAGTGAAAGTGTCATGTTCAAGAACGACTTGCTACCAATAAAGTTTCTTCAAGTTTTCTTCCCAATTTTTCCCCAGTCATTGCTGACCAGTACCTCTTTATTTTTATCAAGCTTGAGGAGGATAACATATTCTTGTTCTATAATTCGCCCTTCGGGCGAACCCGTCGCTATGCTTTAACGAGCCTAGTGACAGTGAAACTCGTTCTTGTTTATATGACAAGTTTGTCGCTATTGATTTTAACGAGTTTAATGACAATGATAACTCAGTCCTTTTTCAATTTTAGAGAGTCTGAAAAGGGATGGAAAGGAAACTCCCATGATCGTTTTTCTTCATATAATCCCTTAAGCCCAAAAAAGTATAAAACAATATGAAAGGGATGAAATTTCGATAGTTTTAACGAGCCGAATAAGACAAGTGCTCAATCTTTTTGTGTAATAATCCCTCAGGTCCAAAAGATTAAAATCTAGAGGAGGGATAGAACTTCTGGTAGATTTAATGAGTTGGAGAGGCCAATCGCTTGGAAATATTTTCATATTTTACGAGTCAAGTGAAAAGAGCTTAAAGGAGACTCATTTTTTGAGGAACGAGTGATAATTTCGGGTAGCAGCTGATTCCAGGTAAGGTTTGGAATTTTCCAGTCACGGCAATGTCATAAGGATGGCTAACAAGATCACTCGTCGCAGATGTTCCTCAAAAAGGGTAAACAATCAAATGGAGGCGTATGATCGGCCAAACAGAGTGGAGGTGATGATGAGAACACGACCAAGGCTCAAAAGCTGATAATAATGCATTCACAATGTTTATTTACCAGAGATTGGTTCATTTTTTAATGAGCTTAAACTCTGAGGGAAACATTTGCTCATTACTTAGGTTTAATTTTTAACGAGCTTGAACTTCACATAAAAACTACTCATGCCAGCCATATAATAAGGACATCTCATCGATAGATTCCATTTTTTTATGGGGCTTGCACCTTTCGAAGCTTTGCCCCGTATCCTTTTGCATGCAAGCTAGGAATGACCAACTACTGTCCTAGGGGTTAGTTAACTACTAAGGCTAGGTAGGAAAACACTTCCTTTACTCTGCTGGTGCAATCTAGCCTCCAGCGAAGACGAACGGTCGACTCAACCACTCACCCAACTTAAGCAGTTGAAGTTAGCAGAACTACAATTAGCATTACGTTGGTCGCTTTTCACTTGCTCGTAAAATCTTTGCATGCCCCCAGGCATAGCGAAGTAGAGTTTCTAGATTACCCTTCAATTTTCAGACAAAACATTTGTTCTATTAGGAAAGGCCTACCTTCTAACGAAGGTACCTTATTCTGGTCTAATTCCCTCTTCCTATATGGATAGGTATCAGACTAGTCATATATCCTTTGCAGAAACCTACTCTATGCCTAGAGTTTTCCTGCTAGAGTAGGCTAGGGTGCATGCCCCCTGGGTTTCAGTCATGTCCTCCCGAATTACTCACGTTCTTCAGGTGGATGGACTAGAGATTGATGAGACATTCCTTACGTGAAAATACCATTTAGGGATGGCATTTGACTATTAGCTATGTGTGAGCTAGGGAACGAAAGCTGGTCTACGAGCTGGACCACTCAGACTTCATGCGGAAAAAACATTACTCTAAAGAGTGAGGAGACAATGGCTCCCATGCTATAAATATAGTCGTACCGAAGGAGTAGATTATAGTCTAGAGGTCCTTGGACTACCATTACGTTCATATAAATGGTTTTCCTTCTCAACGTTATGGGCACATCGGGAAGGATCCCTAACGGTCGACTGGTTCCTTTGTCGAAGCCTGTAAGATTTCTCATCTCAGGTAGAAGCGATGGTGAACCAAGCGCTTTCCAAGCAGTCGAGGAAAGGATACTCACAGAAGCCCCTTCATCTATGATAGTGCCAGCCATGACCATTCTATATGCTTGTACAATGATTCGGAATGGAACATTAGCCAGTATACAGGGTCTGCCTAGTAGATTCCAATCGAAGGAAATGACTAGGTTGCTTGGAGGTGGGACCGAATAGATGGCCGGATATGACTTTGACAAACTTCCTTCATGTGGTAAAGGAATGGGTATATTGCCCCATGTTCATCGGAGTCTGTGTTTACGAAAATAATTTGAATGGTGTTGTTCTCATTCTCTTCAGTGACTGTATCATCTGAAGACGGGCCTTCTGAAGGCAAGACCGGATCGACTGCCGCCTCGACCTTTTGACTTTCATCTGGTGTGAATTCAGAGGGTTTATCTTTAATGATAGATGCTTCAACTGATCACAATGGCATGTCAGTAAGATTTTCAACCAGTGATGGACTTGGCAAGAGTTTCTTATATCGAGGAGGAAGTCGTAGCGGTGAAGTCGAACAATTATCCAAAACTCTTTTAGCTTCATCTAGGAAGGGACAACAGTGGATGACGTGATCGCCTTCACACAGTTTACAAGGAAATTTGCATTTCCTTTTCTGTCTAAATACTTCGCTTTCATTAGTTGACAGTGTACTTTCAACACGATCAGAGGTTGATGACACTGGATTGTGCAAACGAGGAGACCAGTCCCTTAAGATTTGAGGGATGCAAGGACAATCTCAATGATAGTGGTCTGGTTTTCAAATGACACATGGAGATTTAGGATTGGACGGTGCAATGTGTGGATTTTCACTAGACGATGCACGGTTGCCCATTTTTTCCTTTGGCTCCTTCTTCTTCTTTTCCTTCTTCTCCTTCCCCTTCTTCTCCTTCTTAGTTACTTGATTTTCAGCTTTACCAGCTTCATCAAGCAAAGAGGAAGGAGGAGAGGGAGAAACGGATGAAGTAGAAGGTTGGGGGGTAACTCTAGTATCATCTAGTTGCTGACTTGATTGTTTAGGAATCACAGTGTTATGAATGATAGAGATCGAGAAGAGCCATATGGGCAAGCCAATCGTCAATCCTGGAAGTGACAATGTGGCCATATGAGGTGCACCAACATCTCCCCAAGAGGAGAAAGGACTAGGATTTCCTCCAAGGGGAAATCCTTGGTTGGTA
>APFE030822716.1:2877-13115 GCA_000404065.3 Pinus taeda | reverse complement strand
TTTGTTTTCAGCCTTCTTAATGTGTGAATGACAAGAAGAATGCTAAGTACAAATCTGAATTATCTTTTCAAAGCGACAATACTAACAAATTTCTCTTCAAAACGAAAGGAAGATGATGACGACACTTTGCAATTTCGAATTGAAAATTGTTTTCGGCACTTGAAAAAACTACTAATTCAAATCAAATACAAGAGTAGCAGTATAATCGACCATCAAGAACAATAGGATTCTCTTCTATGACTGAAAACGACACTTGCGACACTTCCAAATCAAGAAATGACAGTCTAATTACGCTACTTCTTTGCAAAAGAGAACTGAAAATGGCACACAATACATAAAAACATTTACAGTTCTTTGCACAATGGAGGCAGAATGATGTAAAGGAAGGGGTTTTCCATAGAGGTACACTGATCACAGATAGCAAAATTCCCGAACAGAGCTGAAGAGAGTGAAGAAAAACCAAAGTCTGAAGGCAAAATTAACCTTTTCTGACCATCGCTACACAGGGAATCCAGTATGCATCCCACCTACTGCACACGAGAGGTGCAATGCATACAAACTTCCTTGAAGAGAGGGTGTGATGGTACCAGTGCGAGAATTTTACTTGGTCTTTGGTCACAATTTGTAGCTCAATTTAGGGATTTAGGCCGAGCAAGTGATGTTCAGTAAATATAAATCTCAGGGGTTGATCTAATGAGGTTACTAGAGCCACCACTAGGGCAATTAGAATGTTTGCAAATCGATTGTCCAGTTTATAGACAAAACTTTTAGATAGATTGAAGCAACATTGATCTACTTTGCACTTGCATAGCAAATGAAGTTCGAAGGCTAGCTGGCTTGACTTTAGGCTTCGTCTGTAAGTTTATAAAACAAAAAATATAGACAAGCAAACAATCTATTCGCTCCCCAGCGGAGTCGCCATTTTGTTATCAGGAAATCTAATGTCCACTCGGAACTGCTAGTCCCACTAAGACTAGTAGCTATCTTAGAAACAAACAAACTAAAACTACTTTCGCTTTCCTTTATAAGAAGTAGATAAGAGGGAAACAAAGGACACCAACCTCAGTCTTGCGCTTGGTTCCTTGCTTAGTTCCTCTCCCTTCTGACAAATCTTTGCCACTCCTCCTTTGTCTACCCAGCTTCAAAGAGAACCTATGGAATCAAAGCAGCATAGTACTATCGAAGAACATATATCTACAATCATAAACAATACAGGACTAGATATGTATTGGCCACACAAATGCATATATCATCAAACATACAAGAATTTGGAGGAAAACTTGAATAGATTTATTAATATCAAGAATAGCAAAGAGGATTACAACCAATTGTTCTGACCTAGCGTCATCCTCTCAGCATGAAAACCCTTCTTCACCTTATGAAAAGCTTAGATCACCCAACACTATGATGTTGCACCAGGAAACCAACAACACTTCCTTACAAGATACAAGATTCCAACCTCTGGATCTCTGTGATGAGGGATCCATATATAGATGATTGCAGGGGGGTGAGTCAGCTTCTGGGATTTTTATTAGTGTCCTCTCTCTGATAGTTCTTGATTCCACTTGGAGATTGATGATCTCTTACTTATCCCTGGGTGAATTCAGAGAGGCAAGTGTCACAGGAGAAGTTTCTGGAAGATTCCATGATGATCCACCTTGCAAACTGTCTCTTCCATTTGTCTACTCTTGCCCATCGCACCCTACAGAAGGGATTTTCAGTATGCATCGCACTCTTTACATTGAGCAGGTGAGATGCATCGTACCCTCTGCACTGGGCATTCTGTATGGTCCAGTGTTGACCAATTCTGAGTAGTTTTCTGTGGAGAACTTCAGGGAGATGATGTAATCAACTGACCTTGCTCCTTTAGGGCATGAAGCAACACTTTTAGGGACTTTGGAGCCCTTGGTTTATGGACATGTATGATTGGGGTTGCAGTGCCCAAAAATGTCTATAATAGTAGGCAAGCTCACTGGCTTGCCTTGATTAGTGAATTCGAGTTTGAGATCAAGTATATCAAAGGTTAACAGAACATGGTGGAAGATTCTCTTAGTAGACGGTTATAGGCAAAGCACATAGCAGCTATGAGCTCCTACAGGATAGATTTACAGGAGAGGATCTTGTAGGCAGGTTAACAGGATCTTAAGTATATGGAGATTGTGCACATGTTACAATAGAGTTTAGGTATTTGTAGAGGTACTGGTACAGGTGGTGGTATAGATACAGGTACTGGTGGTGATGCAAGAGAATTCAATTCAGAAGAATCATTGTATTTTAGTAGACATAGGGGGTTCTTGTGTTTTAAGGAAGTTGGTTTCCTAAGTGTTGAATTAATGTAATTATTAAGGTTTTGAGTGATTTTAATAGAGAAGCTAGAATAGGGATTTAATTAAGTATAGTGAGGAATATTTGTAAATGTTCTCAAATTTTGGAGAACATGAGAGATTCAGGATAGTTGAGAGATTTGAGAATCAGTTGTAAATCTTAGATTAGGAGTTGGTTTCCTGATTTGTGGATTAAAGAGGATCCTTAGGGATAAAGATGAGATTTTAGGATTTTGTTGAGAAGTTTATGGATCTAAACCAAGAATTGGCTGTAGAATCCTTTTGTATAAATGTAAGCCTAAAAGGCATAGTTAGGGGTTAGCTAGTTAGTCAAGTTAGATAGTTAGCTGGTTAGCGAGTTAGAGGTTGTGAGTTAGAGGTTTGATTGTAAGCCTATGGGTAGGTAGGAAAACAGAGGCCACCGATACTGAAGATCAGGCCAAGGAGAGAGTTCATGTGTAAATACATGTTTATTAATACAAACAACTTGATTATGAGTTTATGTGTGTATGGAGTAATTGACTTATAATTTGTGTGTGAACTAGAGTAGGTTTTGTGTAACAGAGGTTGCAGGTGGAGTTCGAGCATAACATAGAGAGGAAGAATGATATGAAGGATCGTATTGGATCGCTTAAATCCATTCGAAGGATCATAGTCGAGATTCAAGAGTGGCTGTGTTAAGAGCATGCGGAGTTAAGCTCAGGAGGAAGTTGTGATGCAGGACATCTAAAAACCAGAAACCTTGAAGTAAACCCGAAACCATAGAGAACTTTGAGAAACCACGTAAAGGTCAAAGGAATGAAGTAATAATGAATGGGAACCATCGGATCCTTGAGATCAACAGATATTAATGTCAGAAGAAAATGACAGATGAGTAGATCTAGATTGTCAGATCGAAAAATCCTTTAGATCGACGGTGACAACAACTACAGGGAATAGGAGTGTTTGGATGTCTTGATCATGGTTGAAGCTCTACACTCACTCCTAACCGTCCATCACATATTAAACCTCTTTTATCACAGTTAATTGCGGGGGTTAAGGTGTTTTAAACCATGTACTAGTTTAAGACCCGTAAGTCGTAGATTTTGTGACCTCGTGTATCCAATGGATATTGGGTCATAAAGTGATCGGACGTTAATCTCAAAATGGACCCAAACTGTTATAGATTAAGGGTTTATGATCCTTATCGGCTCTGTATGGGTAGGTAAACATCGCACAAGATTCCGTGAGATATCGTTGTGGACCATCAAATCAAATGGTTTTGATCTACAACGCAGGATCACCAAGCAACTTTGTTGATCGGGGAAGACATCAACCGTCAGATTAAAGGTAAGATCAACGGTGGAGATTGAAGTTGATAAGGCTTGGGAAAGAGCGGACCTGAAATTTTATCAACATGAGTTTAAATTTATTTGGGTTACAGAGGATGGATGGAGATCATGTGACAACTATTGATCCTACGGAGTGAAATCAATGGTGGAGAGTGAACCCAAATAAGGTAAGCATCGGTAAATGTACAAAGGCCGAGGAAAGGTGAAAAGGTGAGTTTACATGTGTTTTATGTGCATTTTTATTATATGAAGGTTATAATATAAATACAGCAGATTAATGTATTTTGGGTTAAATTGGGTTAAACCAAAGTTTAACCATAGGATGGTTAAATGAGCAGATGTTAAGAATTAACTAGAGGGTTAAGTAATAAGGGTTAGGGATTAACTAAAGTTAAATGAAGGTGGAGTATAAAGTCCTGATGGAAAGGTTAATGAAGGTTAGTCTATAGAAAGTCAAATGAACATTTCTGCATGAGATTAAATGAAGGGGCCTTAAAACTTAATTAAGAACATTAAACCTTGATTTCGGAAGGTTTTCACCATGGATCAGGTGATTAAGGCTTGGGACCAGTGACATGCAATTTTATTTGCATAATGTGGGTATTGTTGGCTTAGGCTGGCATCAGGTGGTGGTAGAGGTACATGTATAGGTGGTGGTACTAGTACATGTGCATGTGGTGGTACAGGTACAGGTACAGGTAGTGGTACAAGTAGCGGTACAAGTACAGGTACATATGCAGGTGCACAGGATGTGGACTATCGTCTCACAGTAGATGGATTGGTTAGGTTTAGAGACATGATATATGTGTCAAACAAAAGTGAACTCAATAAGGTGATCTTGAGGGATTTTCATGCAAAACCATATTCAGGTCATCGGTGTTATCAGAAAACATTGACAACAATGAAGAAATTCTATTATTAGCCAAATTTGAAGAGATGTAAAAGAGTTTGTGGCCATGTGCTTGGATTGTTAGTAGGTGAAGGTAGAGTGTAAGCATCCAGGTGGAATGATACAACCGATTTTGATTCCAGAGTGGAAATAGGATGTCATTTCCATGGAATTTATCACAATATTTCCAAAGACAGTGAGGCAAACACAATTCCATCATGGTTGTTGTTGACAGGTTGGAAAAGGTTGCACACTTCATTCCAGTGAACTTTACATTCCCAACCAATGTTGTAGCACAAGTATTCATTAGAGACGTGGTTATATTGCATGGAATTACAAAGAGTATTATGTTAGATAAGGATGTGAAGCTCAATTCCAAGTTTTGGAAGGAGTTATTTGCAGGTTTGGCCACAGGCTTGGCCTTCAGTATAACTTATCATCCACAGATTGATGGACATATAGAGAGGGTCAATGGGATATTGGAGGACATGTTGAGGATGTACGTAATGCATCAGCAGTGAAAGTGGGAAGAGTATCTTCCACTAGTAGAGTTCACCTACAACAATGGGTACTACGACTCACTAAGGATAAGTCCATTTTAGGCATTGTATGGGTGGAGTTGCAATACTCCAATCAGTTGGAGTGATCTGGTTGACAGGGTGTTGACTGGACCGAACATGTTGGTGGAAATGGAATAGGAAATGTATGTAATCAAGAAGAATTTGAAAGCAGAACAGGATAGGAAGAAGACCTATGCAAATCAGAATAGGTTTTTCAAGGAGTTCCAGGTTAGAGAGTAGGTGTACTTGGACATCAAACCGACAAAGATCTCCTTGCAAATTGGATCATGTGCCAAGATGGCACCATGGTTTTGTGGACCTTTTAGGATTATTGAGAGGATTGGGCCAATAGCCTATCAACTTGCACTGCCCCTGATAGTAAAAGTCCATGATTTTTCCCACGTGTCATTGCTTAAGAAGTATATTAAAGATGTTGATCATGTGATTGACTGGTCTGTATTGAAGGTGGACCTAAATGGAGAATTATAGTTGGAGCCTCAGTGTATATTGTAGAGAAGGGTGTTCATGCTTCGGAACCAAGAAATCAAGTAGGTTAAAGTGCAGTGGAAGCACTTTGGGCCCGATGAAGCTACATAGGAGATGGTGGATCAGATGCGAGCTATGTATCCTTTATTGCTTTTCGATTGAGGCAAAGAAGTTCTAGTATGATGTTTGGTATATGTTTTGGCATATCTTTTAGTGATGTTTCGTATATGTACATATGTATGTGGATGTAAATACCACCATGAGATATGTTATAAAGCTCCAATAAGTGGAATGGGTGTGTTGAAGCCCTAAGAATCATTGCTACAACATGGGGGAAAACCACTCAGTCTGAACCTTAGTCAGTAGCTCCTTTTCTGTTTGGAGTAGTGGCTTCGACTGGAGATAATGGGACCAATTTCCCAGAAGAGATTTTTATAGTGTTGATGGGTTGATATATGATGTAATGGGGGAATGATTAAGCTAAGTGTAATCTAATATAAACTACTAAACACATGCATATATCCTAGTTTAAACATTATTTAAATATAAATATACCCAAGAATTCAATACAATATGCAATCTACAATAATGTCCTACAAAAATTAGTAATATAGATCATTCAACTACAATAAGAAATGAAATCATTTAACAGTAATAGTTTTGGATAAATAGTTAGCCAAAATGATTGTGAAAGGTATATCGCATATAAATCATTAATGTATTCAGAGTAAAGTCAAAACCAACATCATACAAAAGTGCAATAATGCTAAATTGTAATTCATACTTTCACACATAAAACAATTAAAAGAAGAAGTATTGTGTGATACATAAATAAAACAAGATCATAAGATAAAAATACCATATATGACAAGTCATGCCCATATGCTTCAGTAATATTGACCAAATTTCAATCAATCCAACATATTCTAAGAGTACAAATGTGCATTTCAGTAGAGCATACTATATATTTAAGAGAAAATAGATCTTGTTCCATTCATTCCATTAGAACCTCCTCAAAAGTATAGAAGTGCAATGTTTCAAAGAATGTTTCTGATAAAATTTCTGGACCCCTCTCTAAATGCATGAGAGGGGTTTAAATACTAAACTATAGATCCTAAAATAGATTATTACAAAAATAGTTGAGGAGGTTTAAATGACCTACCTCGAGATCATGCGAAAATAAAACTAAAAATAAAATAAACTAAGTGAATAACTCCTTTACATTCAATATTTGATATTGCAAATATCTATCATAGGCTTGAGCTGCATCGGTTGGCCAATCGTAGATTTCAACTGCCCAGCAAATATAGCGTTTGTTAGCGCTAGAACCATTTTTTGTGTGGAAATTGTTAAGAATCTCAAGTTCATCCACTAGCTGTATGGTTTTACCAAGAACTGCTAATACGCTTCCCAGTTTAGCTTGCTCATCTGTCTGATCTCCTTTTTTTCCTTTGCTGCCTCTCTCCACTACAACTCTAATTGTTTGACATTTGGAAGAAATCCTGGTATGCTTTCTATAAACAGGTTGGTTCCATGCAGACTTTAGTTGATGGCTTCTATTATCTTGTTTGATGCTACTTCTATGATTGTTGTTTCCCTTTCCTCTTGTTTGAGCCGAGAATCCCAATCTGTGAACAAGATGTCTTTATGTGATTCCTCTAGTTAGGGCAGATCGGTCTTTCTCCCTTCTTATGAATCTTGCCAGGTGGTAAAGTTAGAAATATTTTTATGGATTTCATCATACTCAAGTCTCATGTCGACAACTTGGCTTGTTAGCTTGTCACTGATCTCGTAATAAGGACTTATTTGTGAGTTTTTCTAGCAAATAACTTCCTTCTATGGCATTGGTTGGGAGTTAAGACTGAGCGCTTCTTTTATGAACTCATTGATTTGTGGATTTTCTTTATACTTATCTATCATAGCTTGTACCCATGCATCTCTTTCTGCTAGGCTGGCCTAATGTTGTATTCACATCTGTTCAAATTCTTGCTGGAGCTGGGCTACTTGTAATTCTGCTTGTTGATTGGATTTCTCCTGAGCCAATTGTTGTTCCAATAGTAGAATTATTTGTTCCTTTTCTTTAAGCAGCATTTGGACATCTATTGATTTTTCTATAGTTGTCGTAGCATACGGTCCTGTGAATTGCAATGATCTTGTGAGATTTTGATATGGGTCCATGGACAAGTCCTTCCATACAATGCCCATTGGTTCATTGTCAGGAGTTATAACAGTTGCATCATCTAACTTTATTTTCTTCCTCTGTCTCTTGACAACAGATTTCTAGGTAGGACTATAAAATACATCTAATGGAGGAACTTCCTCAATTCTCAAAATAATTTCGGGAGTGTGGGTGGTAGGAATGGGCTCATCTTCTTGAGTGCCTACAGTTTTCTCTACTGTTGTTCCTTGAGTTGACTTGTGATGTGCTTGCTTAGGAGTCTATATATCAGATGTTTGTTCATATGTGTGAAGCTTCTTGTTTAAATGTTCCCATTCCTTTTCCAATTCAATAACTGGGGTTTTTGCTAACTGAGTGGATGTAGGGTGAACTTCTGCCTATTTCTTTGCTATGGTTTGCTCGACTGTTTCCTCTGTAGTTCCAGTTGTGTCCTTTTCAGACTCTTTATTTTTATTGCCTCCTCCATTTTGAGTCTGGTGCTCCAAGTGCTCTGACTCATGAGTAGATATTTCTTGGTTTTTTTTTCGGAATTCTCTTTAGAGCTATCCTCCAAGCTTACACTGTGAGTTGGCTCCCTTATTGGTTCAATCTACAGTAGGTCCAATGGGACCTTCAATAATCTCCTATTTCTATACACATGGAAATCTTCAACATCATCTGGGGAAAAGGTAGTGATTCCATATGCGTCACTTCGAAAAATGTTTATTTTTGTAAGAAGAGGTCATCGAAGGTGTCCTCCTCATGCATGAGTGGTTTTACTTTCACCATAGTAGTGAAGTCTTTAGCAATTCCATTTGGGTCATACTGCCTTCCCGGGATTGTAGCTAATTTCATAGACTTCATGATATCTGCTTATTTTCATGCATGCCCAAAATCATGTAGCGCAAACACACCACATTGCAATGGAAATGTATGCCAAGTGGCCTTCTTCTTCTCTTTTAATCCTTTGCTCAACACACCATCTCTTTCCGTTTGGTAGGCTATCTCCCTGGCCAACTTGTCGAGGACATAGTATGGAAGAACATGTGATGAAGCAATTCTCCCAAATACTCTAATATAGGTAAATATTTCCTCCCCAAACCATCTAGCGACAGGCAAGATATCCACTCCAGCTTCTTTTGAAAACCTAGGGGCGGTTGTGTTGTAGACTTATTTATGGATGGGTAGCATAATTCCTTGACAAATATTATAAAAATGGGGGTGAAACTGAGACTCCCAAAAAATAATATACATGGATAGGAAGTGGTTCATACGTGGTACACTTCCATCCCATAATGGGAAATTTTGAACTAAAACAGATTGCATCCATTGCAAAAGCGCTCATGAAGAATGGGGGATAAACCCTTAAAGAGGGACTTCTCTTTCTCCTATATTCCATAATGGCTTTTACCAAATTATCAGACAAAATCTGAGCCCAATTCATTATTGTTTCTTTCACAGCCGAATCTATTAATGGAAGCCATTCCGGGGAAAATTTGGTGCTATCGGGAAAAGATAGATCAATGCCTTATAATTCAGCCTCTTCGAGGGGGCAACCTCCTTTACATTACATAAATGAACAATTCTTGGATGATACAAATGAAAAGACCTCCTTTCTATATATAGGAGTCTAAAGGGTCATAACATAATTAGAGCCGACATAACAATAATAATGTAAGGGCACAATAATAACAATAGTGGGCTTCTATGGGGCACAGTAGTAACAATATGGGCAATAGGGGCACAACAATATTAATAAGGGGTACAACTACCATAGTAATGGGGTAATCACTAGTATTATAGGGACCCAACATGCCCCTCTCCTTCCAAAAAAGTGTTGTCCTCAACGCTTGAGTAGTTCTGGATACTTCTGTATAAAATTCTCATCCTCCCATGTGGAATCTTCAGCAAATAAGTTCTTCCACTTGATAAGATACTCTGAGATTGATCGATTTCGTAGCTGTCGAATTCTTGTTTCTGTGACCACTCCTGGTTCCAATATAATTTTTCCTTCCTCGTCAAGTTCTGGCAATATTGTTTGAACTGGTAGCTTATCACCTATAACCTTCTTTAAACATGAAACATGGAAAACTGGGTGCAATTGAGAAGCAGCAGGAAGCTCTAATTTGTATGTCATAGTACCAATCTTTTGCAACACCTTGTATGGACCATAATACTTTGGTGATAATTTATTATCCTTCTTAGCTTGCTTGAGGGACATTTGCTTATATGGTTGTAGCCTTAAGAATACCCAATCACCTACATCAAAACTTCTTTCATTGTGATGTTGATTTGCCTTTTGTTTCATTCTATTCTGTGCCAACACGAGGTTATCCTTTAAGAGTTGGAGGACTTGTTGTTGATGTTCGATGTGATGTTCCACTGCTTGAACCTTAGAATTTTCTCTTAAATATGATGTGATGGATGGTGGCTGATACCCATAAAGTGCCATAAATGGGGTCATTTTTGTTGCGTATGGAAGGAAGTGTT
>APFE030822715.1:206124-267256 GCA_000404065.3 Pinus taeda | reverse complement strand
TTGTTGCACTTGGTCTCGTAATTTTGATATATCATGTTGCATTTCTTCCTCTTCTTCATGGGTCATGCTAGAGCTTTCAGGTTGCCTACTAGGTGTTTGCATTTTCTTTCCTCGAGGCATAAATTACCAATAATAATTCTTTACTATGCCCTTTGAATTCCTTCAAACTAATTTTTCAAACCAATCTTATGCAAAAATTTTAAAAAAACTACACACCTTTTTTCACTTTGTAGGAGCCTGATATTTAATCTAATGTATCTTTGTAATTTCAGATCATCCAGTTCTGAAATTACAATATGTGGTAGCCCTATGTTTCCTCTTTCCAATTCCACCATTTTGATCCAAATTGGAATCTCCAAGGAAGAGTTATGCGAAATCTCCCACAGTGACCTGATTATAGACTAGTTCAGTAGAGAGAACTTGTATGACGTGCCACGAGTCACTGTTTCAACTTTTAGCTCTGAAAAATTTATAGAATAAACTGCATTCGTCCTATTTCTGCACCTTCTTACTAAATTTCAATCCAATGCTCAGAGAAAAAGTTATGATGATTTTCCCCAGGTCACCTGTTTGGAATGTAATTCAGGAGTGTGCAAAAAGCCCAACTGCCTCAGATCATATCTCCACAAATATAGCGCAAAAAGCTCTGCAATTCAGACCCAAGATTTAGCGCGATGTCTTCTCAAATGGGTTTTTTTTAGCTTTTGAAACATTGCAGAAACAAACTTATAGCGAAAATTCCACAATGACCTATTTGGAGCAGCGAAACCCTAAAATCCAAAGCTCTGATACCAAATGTTATGTAACCAGCTCAAGAAAAAGATAGAAAATATAGATCAATGCCTTATAATTCAGCCTCTTCGAGGGGGAAACCTCCTTTACATTACATAAATGAACAATTCTTGGATGATTCAAATGACAAAACCTCCTTTCTATATATAGGAGTCTAAGGAGTCACAATATAACCCAGCCGACCTAACAATAATAATATAAAGCCACAAAAATAAAAATAGAGGGATTCTATGGGGCACAGTAATAACAATATGGGGACAATAGAGGCACAACAATATTAATAAGGGTTATAACTACAATAGTAATGGGGTAATCACTAGTATTATAGGGACCCAACATAAGACATCTTGAAGATGTATGATTTCACCTTAATCCAAATGAAATGGAACAGAACCAAATCTCTTCATTGGATAGGTAGAATTATCCCCAAGAATGATCTTCAAATTTTTCTCCTCTCAACCAGGTTTCAGAGGAATTCACGAACCCCAGAGAAGTGTCTAGAGGCCCCACTATCCACCAACCAGCCATCAATTTGGAGGAAAGGAACTAGAAAGAGCAAAAATAAGAATCTATTCATATTGAGTAGTATTTGCATTATTATTATACCTTGAATTCCTTGATCATAGAACCTATTGTTGTTGAAGCGACGATTGTTGTTGTTGTAAGACCTTGGAGCATTTTTCTTTTCTTGGAAGTCTTGGGCATAGTGACCATGCTTCTGGCAATTGAAGGATTCAATTTTGTGCCTTTTAAATCTTCTATTGGAGTCCCTAGAATTTGGAGCAGGCTTTCTTGAATTAGATAATCCTCCTATTCCTTTATTCCTTTTAGCTTGAGGAGAAAATTTAGAGGGTTCTCCTTCCTCATGCTTTTGAATTCTCACTCTAGTAATAATCTTGCTTTTTTATTGAGCGCACTTGTCAGTTAGCTCATCAAATGTCAAGAACCTGTCATTATTGCTAATAGTGGTAATAAATGTTTCCAAAATAGGCGGAAGACCACCAAGTGAAATGAGTATTCTCTCTCTATCAGATGTTACTTTTCTAGTAGACAACAATTGATCCTTGAGTTGGGATATCCTCATGAAATATGATTGCACAGTGTCTCCCTTGTTCATCTCAATGTCTTTGAGTTACTTCTTCAAAGAAAGAATGTGACTCTAGTTTTTGACTTCGTACATCCAAACCATCTTCTCATACATTTCTTTATACTTCTTCAACTTTGAAATATAAACAATCAAATGACCTCTCAATGAACCAATAATGATTTTGTTTGATTTCATCTCACCTTTCTTGTATTTGTATTTGATAGTAACTGAAGCATTTTCTGGTGGCTCAAGTATCTTTCCTTCAACATATTCCAAAACATCATTCTCATCCAAAGTCACATAACCTCTCTCCAAATTGAATAGTTTGATGAATCATTCAGCTTCTCTTCAATCTTTAAGTATGAGGTATATATATTGACCAAGTCAAATAGGCTCCTTCAAAGTAGATTCCTTCAAAGGTAATGTTTATTGTCTCCTTGTGCTTGTCTTCACCTCAACTCTGATACCATGATAATTTTCTAGTGTTCTATGCTTGACACAATCGCTTATTACAATTATTCTTCAATTAGCAATCACTTTATCCAATAAATTCAATTTTTCAACAACAATAAGCAGGTAGATAGAACAATAATTCAAATTCACAATAGAAGACATACAAGAAACAATAGAGACACAAGATTTGGTCAAAGACTAGGGAAAAACCCCACAAGGGGGAAAACCCTTTCAAAATTCTTCTTCTATTAGATTTTCATCAAATGTTCAATAGAAAGATACAATGTTCAAGTACATCAACAATGAGTCAAAGGTCAAAGATTTGACTAGACAAACCAACTATCTAATATCCAATAAAATATGATCCCAGAAAGTCAAATCTGGTCAAACTTGAATTCCACAAATTCTAGTCAAACTCAATAGCAGTCAAAGAAGCTCTAACCAGTCTTGGTCAATGGTCAAATCATCCTCCAAAGAGCTCAGTCAACCAGTCAAACATTTTTCCTTCTTCCTTTAGTCAAACCATGTCAAAGTGGCCTCCAAAAACTCAGTCAAATGAGAGATAAGATATGTGGTCAAACCTCCACATATCTACGGCCAAACTCAGTCAAAGTATGGGGTCAAAGTTGGTCAAATAACCCAAAAAAATCAGCCTCTTTCCCAATCAATTTGGCATTCCAAAACAAAGATAAATTCATAGGTTTCAAGTCAAAAAAACCCAAGTCAAATTGAAGTCAAAGTTGCTCAACATTGTCCCAACAGAAAGTCCACAAACTGAATAGGAATATCTTCCTTCCCTTCACACATGTGATATCAGACCTACAATTTCAGAGGTAGTACGAACCAATCAAGAGAAGAGATTTGTGTGATGTGATGTCTCCAAACGATGTGACATGAGATCTATTTATGTGGATGAGGAGACCCAATTTAATCTTGACGTCGACTTGTACTTTTGTGTAGAAGTGAGTTTCATATTAAAAATAATAGTTTTCCTTATGCAAATTAAATTCTTCCAAGGGCTAGTAGGGTCTTCTCTAGATGAGGAAGGCTTTCCAATGGAGGAATTTATTCTTGAGCTACCAAATTTCAACATTTAGAAGAATCACATGATTTAATTTTATCTCTCCAAGCAAGGCACACTACTTCTGCAAAATATGGATTTGTTGTCTTCCTCTTCCCTAAATATTTCTCTCATTTTGCAAACTTTTCCAATACGGTGTCAAAATTAATGGCCTTGAGTTTCCCACTATCTTTTAGGGAGTCAAGATAGTGCGTATGTAGGATAGAGGACCTTGACAAAGGACACGAGAGGAATGTCCATATTAACTCCAATGGCATCTATATCATGCACGATGGCTCTAATCTCTAAGTCTAAGATTAAGGGTTCATCATCTTTAAACTCAAGGTTGAAGAGTTTGACCACCAATTGAACAACTTCTAATTCAAATTTTTCAATGCACCATAAGAAATTGTAATTGAAACTATATGGAAACTCACCTCTTCACTTACAAAAGCAACAATTAGCACACAGGCTTTGTTTTCCTTGTTCTCCCAAATGGCTAGCTCTTTATCCAACATGACCTTGGTGGGTGCATTTTCATCATCTCCTTTATAGATGTCTTTCCATACATTATTAAAAATGAGGGTGTCTTTGGTTTTTGTAGACCATTCTCTATAAATCTCCTTTCTAGACAGTGTTATGCCAACAATGGAAATGATAGAATGCATCCTTACTATTCCTCTTATTTTTGTATCTATGGTCGTTTTTTCAAAAACTCTTCTATAGAACATAGGTTTAAACAATATAATCCACACCATTTATGAACTCTTGCAAAAAGAATGAATGAAATATGTACTAGTTTTCCCTCCAAGAATTTTAATAGAAAACTACATGAGATCACCAAAAGTCCAAATGTGAATAGTAAAAATGAGAAATCTAACCTTTTTCTTTACTTTGGAGGAACAATTTTCCCTAGAATCATTTCCCTTAGGAAAACTACAAGGTATTTGTTGTTCCATCCATAACAAAAAAAAAAAAAAAAAAAAAAAAAAACTTTGTTAATTGGCTAGGCATTAATTTCAAAATGATGATCTTCATTCTAGCTACAAATTTTATGAGAAAACCCACACAAAATTACCTAAAAAAAGAGAAACATGCATACTTAATGACAAGGAAAATTGATCCTGCATGCTGGTAGTGTAGTTCAATCTTATAAATTGAAGTTCTATAATTTGTTCCTTTGTACAAGCCTTCTAATTCACCAACAATCCTAGTCTTGTATTGGCTCCAATTGACCAATTATATTACCTTCCACTAACCAACAAACCTTTAAAACTCATCCTTCCTCTTAATTGTACCCCTTTGCTAGATAGTTGGCATTTTCTGGATGGCCAATGGCCTAGTAAAGGCATATGCAAGTGTGTTGGCATTGATGTCAACAGTCATGCTAGGGATATGTGTTGGGTAGTTTGCATTGCCTAACTATTGGCAGGAGTAGTGCCTAAATGTTGGCAGGAGCATTGCCTAATTGTTGGCAAGAGTTTTGGCATCGATATCAACCAGACTAACTCAGATGCTTGTCGCAAAAAATGTTGGCAGTGATGACCAAGCAGGAATCTCATAATAGTTGCATACTTCATGAAGAAAATCATCACAATAGCAGGCTTATTGGAGAAGCCATCAAATGATGATTACAGTCATGGACCAGATGGAAGTCCATGGTAGTTGCAGCCTTCATGTAGAGGATCACCTTGGTGGTTGTGATTTCAGTTATTTGGAGAGTCAAGGAGCAGAGTAATGGTAGAGATTTTGAATCCATATTAGAGGTATAATATGGGCTAAAAACCTACATCATACCCTCTCTATTGGAAAGTTCTCTTGAAGAGCTTCCCAATGATATTTGGAAGTCCAAAAATTGATTCCTGGTTCAAAAGTTATGGCTTTTCGATGATCACGAACTTGAAGTCCTAAGAAGATCGGAAAAGCGGAGGTCATCATATCGGCGCATTGGCGGTCAAATTTCATCATATCAACGATTGGAGGTCAGTGTATCAATGCATCGGCAATTGTAGGTTAGTGTATCACCACATCAGGAGATCAAAAGATCATAGATCAACATATCGGCGCATCAGGAGATTGAAACCTCAAATATCAGTGTATCAATGCATTGGAATGTCAAAGGTCAGCATATCTTCGATGTCAGAATATCTGAGGTGCAATGCATCAGAGCATGGTGTATCATAGGTTGGAGGATATCAAAATCCTAGAGGTCGACGTATCGTAACATCGGCATATCGGAGATCGCAATATCAGAACTTTGTCAAGTGAGGAACCTTTAAAATATTATGATATCAATAAGTGTTTATAAGACTTTAAAAGCATCGAGGAATTCTAAAAGAGAATTAATGAAATATTTCAACAAAAAACCAAGGTTGATGGCTCCTCCTCTCTCTCCTCTAGTAGGACACATGGCTGCATGTGATTGGCTCCAATAAGGACACGTGGCAACATCTGATTGGCTCTGATAAGGTACAGTGGTAGTTGATGTCAGCTTGACGTAGCAGTACGACAAGACACATGGAAGGCATATTCAACCTTATTGGGTTGGATAATGGGCCAAAATCAGGCGACACATGTCCCCATGTGGAATGATGTAATCATATCATAAGTCGGCAATCGAAGGTTGAAGACATTAGAACTTTGGAACGGTTGGAGTTTGGAAAAGTTCCTATATAGAAGGGATTCAGATAATGGGTTGGTGCATGGTCATGAGAGGTCAAAGAACCAAGGGCGCAAAGCTATTAACAAAGGGAGAATGGCCCCTGACAAGAGTCTGAAGGCTTAAGTACCATAATGCTAAGTAGAAGGTCACAGGAAATGATCTTATGGTGAGAAGTGCACTATGAGGGCTAAGCAGAAGGAGCTTGCAAATCAGAGGATTAGGATAGGGGAACTTTAGAACAGTTGATCGTTGAAAATTTTATAATAGAGGGCTATTCCAATATTGGGTAGGCTCTTGGTCATGTAAATCCATAGATCTAACGGCGCAGGTGGTAGCAAAGGAAGATTGGCCCCGACAGGAACATTGCACCAATATGGAGTAACAATGTGGAATGCCTCCAATAGCACTTTATAGAGATTTAAAGGTGTATGGGTCGGCAGCGACAAGTTGAATGCATAAACAGAGGAGTTTCTCTCAGGAGTAATGGTGACTATCAGAGATCGTTGGGTCAAGGAAGCAAGGACCATGATCTTCGGGAAGGAGTGTTGAGTCTTCCTTGAGGTCACCTGAGAATTAATTTCTTAGCATGGAGCTCCATGTAGTCGGGCGATGAAGGACTGCAAGGTCGATCATTGTTTCTCCACTTTGACAAGAAACATACAGGAGATGCAATAGCAACAAGGAAGTCCATGCCTGAGTACAGTTGAGAAGCCATGTCTAAGTACATCCAAGTCGTTCGAAACCATGAATAAGCACGGAGAGCCTCAGTGATGGGAGAGTTGCACACAAAGAGGACTGTTCTTGGTTGGTGTGAGCAAGTGGACTGATAATTCATTCTTAGTATGAAGAAACTGTAAGGTGCTCACTCTCATGTTTAATTCAATGACAGAGACCAATTCAGATGCTACAGAAGAATGGTAGAGCCATGTCGAGGTACACTTGAACAGTGTAAATATAGGACAAAGTGGCAACATCGATCAAGGGGCAACAGAAGAACAAAACTCAGGAGATCATATGAGAAAAGTGGGGGAAAGAAGAATAGTTGTAAGAGAGCTAGGTGGAAAAGCTCTGAGTGTGTTCTCTTCTATGTAAGGTTGAGTGAGAGCTAGTTCTGGAAAGTGAGGCCAAGAGTGCCTATGCAGAGGTAAGATACCCCGAGAGTTGCACTGTTGTGAGTAAAGGTGGAAGTTGTTTGTGTGTTGTGTGTAAGGAAAAAGTTGAATTCGCATTATTGTGAGCAAGGTCATAGTTTCATGTGTTGTGTGAGCAAGGCCGAAGTCTCCTGTGCTATGTGAGAAAGGTTGAAAGTGCTTGTGCTGCGAGAAGGTTCAAAGGTGCCTGTGCAAAGAAATAAGGTTGAGAGTTGAGCCTGTGTTGAGGAGAGAAAAAGGTCAAGAGATGGGAGCATGCTTATGGAAAGAAGAGGACAAAGTTGCATGGATTGCGATGAGTGACTATTGTTGAGTGGATCATGGTGATGCTACAAAGTGAGCAGAGTGAGCAAAGAACAAAGCTGAGATCAAGCAAAGTGTTTGTCATTTATAGTGAACATACGATTCCTATTTGAGTGTGGGTTGGTGCCTGCATACAGGAAGTTGGTGCTCCCATATCTAGTGGGTGATTGAGGAGGCTTAGGGGTTGGTGCCTCCTACAATTTGACTTGAAAAAAATCCAAGGAGATGAAAGTTGGTGCTTGAAAAAAATCTATGAGGTTGGTGCCTCAGATGGTGCTTATGGCATGTTAGGTAGGTGTCTACAAAAAGACAAGGTTGGTGCTTCCTGCTAGTCGGTGCTAGCAAAAAATCAAAGGGGTTTTGTGCTTCCTATGAGTGGGCTCTCAAAAAGTAGATTCATGTAATAGAGTAGGTTTTCTTATTTACATCAATAACAACAACAAGGTTGGGTTGATTTTCCCTGAAAGGGTTTCCACGTAAAACCTTGTGTCTCATGTGCATGATGCTCATGGTGTGTGCTTGTATGTTGATTTTATATTGTTTCTCATTATATGGATGGTTTCCAACTATGAATCACAAAATTAAATTGGCATAAAAAGTTAAAATTAGCCTTAATATTGATTCACCCCACCCCCTCCCCCTCTCAGTATCATCATTGTTTCCGACACCCTTGATTATTAGTTTCACTTGCATGTAACATACATAGAAGCATCACTTAGTGTAGCTTCTATATCCCTTCGCTCCATAACCGCATCACTTGATGCATCTTTTATCTCCCTTCGCTCAAATCCTAAACAAATAACTCATCACATGTGAAAATTTTATCCATCGAATGTAGCTTATATGTTCTAGGGGAAAGGAAGGTCACTATATGTCACAATTTTTCCCTATTATCAACTCTAAACACTATCATAAATCCCAAATAAATTCTCAACTAGCAAGTTTTCAACCCCTTGCTTCAAATTTCAAACTTTGATAATGGATACACTACAAAATCTACACTACACAATCTATCATCCTTGTTTAGAGTAAAAGGTTTTTAGACTATACCGACATTGTTCAAACTTGAAAATAAATTTAGTGCATGGAGTAGCGAGACAAGATATGTTTGAAATACTGAGAGGGGGGTGAATTAGTATTTCCTTCTATTTTCACACAATTGATTAGTGTGTTACTTTAAAACATTCAGAGAATTACACAGTATTGAAACAACAACGCATCAATGAATAATACACAAAAATTCTCATCCAAACAAGATTTTTTATGTAAGGTTACATACACATTTACCAGTTCAACTGTAAGGAAGTACAAGACTCCCCATGGGTTTTACCAGCAAGCTGGAAGGAAGAAAATTCTCCCTAAAAGGGGTTTTGGGTCTTGTACCAGGGATAATGGCCCAACTACAATCTTCACTTCATTACCACTAATGTAAATTGCAACAACCTCAGTCACTCATTGGTCTTGATATTGTTGTCCATTGTTGTACCTACTATCTACTCTTACCCCTATTGTTTACCTCAACCATTGTTGTTCATTTCCGCTACAAAAATCCACTCCTACCACACCATTGTCAAAAAGAGATTGTCACAATCTCATTGTCAATCATGTATATGTCAATCATTGGCATCAATAATGCTAGTCCTCAAAGTCTACTACTATTATAGTCATACAATATCAGTGTCATGCATCTAAGTCTTTGTCACCATATCACAATAAGCTATGTCATCATAAGAAAAATCAAGGTCGTTGTCATTATGCATTTTAAAATTTCATTATCACTTAGTAAGGTCATTGTCATAATGAGGGTTACTAATACATATAGGAAGGGAGTTCATTGTCACAATGCTCACATAGAAGACCATTTCACATGTACCTATTGAGCATATAAATTATTGTCATCGTGCTCAGAAACTCATCATTAGACCATTTTTATAAAAAAGTATTGTCACCACTGTCATCGTCACATAACAATGTCTCGGTTATGTCACGGTCATCAATATATAAATGGTCTAATGGTCCTCATGGTCTTACTAACACATTTCCATAAAAGTGTGCCATCATTGTTATAGGTCATATACCACTGATTTGTTTAGAAATATACTAAAAGTTTTTATGAATGTCATGCATCAAGGTCACTCAAGAGAGTTTTCAAGAGCCTCATTTACTACTAAAGATGAAAGGAATGTCTCAGTTCTTCAGAGATCTGGGTTGTGCATGTTGATATTCTATTAATGTTGTCACATACAATCACATATTATTGTCAATGTTGACAATGTTTTGACCTTAATATTTGTTGTCAAAGGTTAATTTAGGTCATAGATTTCAAAGATACTTTAAATCTTTAGAGTGCACAGGAGGCCATCAAATAATTCTTACATAAAAGTAACCTTTAGATATAATTCATAGAGTATAATGGAGGTTTGTTCAAAGGACTTATGGAAAACATCCTCATATGTCCAAGATTCAAGAGAATTCCCATTAGTACAAGCAAATTGTATCAATTGAATGCATCATGATGATCTTCCAATAGAGCCAGCAAATCCAAACAAGTGCAAAAATGAAGACGACATATGACAAGCCAACAGTATGTTGCATGTAACTAGATATGCTAACAAATAACTACACGATTTAATTTTCAGAATGTGGGCACAATATGAACCTCTTCGAATACTAGCTTTAGGTCTATAGAGAAAATCAATCCCTAACCACTGATAATGTGCTAAAACAGGATAATGTACATCTGACTAGGCTACATTAAGAATTTCGCATTAGTTTTTCCAACATAGAAAACCATAATCTTAGATAGAACGCTTCCCAAACGAACCAGTCATTGAAGAAGAGGAATAAGTAACATGGTCACAAGAGTGAAGATCAAACTATCACAAACCACACACAAAATTTGTGTCCTTGTATAATGATTTGTCATTAGACTCCACCTGTAATAAAAATACAATGTATCCCCAAACCAAATACCATAAACAAAATGCAGAAGTTGTTCATTTGATTTGGTAAAACAACGCTGGAGCCAAAATTTATTTCAGAGTGGAATTCATCAATGTATTGTTTCCAAAGGATACACAAATCAACAAGCCCAAAAAAATCTTTAACATCGCTCTACAAGACTGAGCAAATCCTGGAATGCTCTGCACGGGTCTTGTCTCAAAATTTAGCACATGAATCAATTACACCAGGCCTCATGTTATACAGTTGACCAACCACTGAAATAGCTATCATGAAGATATTATGATCCACCTACAAGGTAAACCAATGAAACCCTAGAAAAACCATGCATCAAAATAAACGAATCCTCATCAAATATTTCCAGAAGCTCGATCAAACCAAATCACTTGCTATGCCACAAAATTATCTCCTCAGGATAGCTAATGTGTTGGCCACAGAAATATCTCCTTAGGATAGCTAATGTGTTGGCCATAGGCATATCTCCTTACGCAGAAGATGTATTCAAGTCACAGATAAAGAGAAACATCCCACAATTAAAAAGGAACCCAAAGCATAGCTATAAACAAATTTTATGATATGGATTGGATCATTACATTTTTTTTCATCCATCTCGATGCATTCAGAGTGGAAAAAGTGGAGGAATCAACTCACGGACCGTTTTTACCATTGGCACCTAGTTTGGCAAAAAAGGGTATGAAACCTTCCCAGAGAATTTTGAGGCATCAAATTATGTTTCTTTGCGGTAAATTTTTTTCTCTTTAGCACTGCAACTATCCATGTTGTTCTACACAGATATATATTTCCAATGACATAAGAAGCATGTCAATCGGAGTTTGTATTCAAAATTTATGTCACTCAAAAGTTGACCTTCATGTTATCACACCTATAATTCGGGAGGATGTAGCGTCATCCCCCATTATTCATGGAAAAGGGGCTAGGCACATGTTTTTGATGTAAAAGACTCTACAAGAGTCTATATTGTAGCTCTACTTAAGAGTTGATGTTGTCAAACTTAACCACTAGTAGGCTATCAAGCTATGTTATAACCAGACCACTGGGAGGAAGAGGCATTCCATTCTTTCGAGAGAATTTTGTTCCATAGCTTAGTAAATATAGCCAAGAGGGATAGGAGGTAGAGAACATATAGAGGATTTGTGCATTCTAGCAGCCTATGGGCCATAGACCTTACTTCTTTTTCCTTGTATCCATATTTTCAAACAGAGAAAGAGAGTGAAGTGACCTCACCTTCTAGGTGGGATTTCTCCCGAAAGGGTTTCCCAAAGAGCATATTTTGTGTCTTATGTGTGTGTGTGAAATTATTTTTTCATTCTCTACTTTTTTTCATAATTTCTATTTGCATGAATGCACTAATTACAGTTAAGTTTATAGATCTTAAAGTTTAATAAAATTGTAATAGTGTAAAAATTCATAATTTTAATATATTATTATCATATATGTTGTGACGAACTGTCCAGTAGAATATCCATGGTATTTTACAAATCATTTGGTATTAGATATGGGTTTCTTTGGGTATTTGTGGATATTTTCAGGGGATCTAGGTTAGCAGGGTCAAAAATCCTAAAACCCTAATCATGGTCGAAGAATCTATAAACAAACCTCGTGATCATGCAGAGGTGACGTCTTCACAGCTCAAACAACAAGTCACAGATATAAACTGCAATGTAAACCTCCTCATGGTAGTCCTAAGTAATAATTTGGGGATATTTGGAGAATATGGGGGTTTCAATGCAAATGAAAAATGAGAAGGGGGATTCAAAGATTGGGAAGACATGGGGAACCAGCCAAAGAAAGAACCCAAAAAATATCAACCCAGTTCAAGTGTCATGGATCAATCCCTGTTTAAACTGGAAGAAAAAGTTGATATCAATTTGTACCACAACAATATCCATGCTCTGAATTTGAACCATTGGTTGCAGCTAGAAGTTTATTTCAACATCCATTAGATTGAGCAAGGGAAAAATATATCATCCATGTGACTGAAATTAGAGGGCCATGCACTGACTTGGTGGGAGAGCCATGTGGAAACTTTGAGGTTTGAGGGAGAACCTTAGTGACTAAGTGGAAGGATTTCAAAACCCTCATTAATTCATAATTTTATCCCATTGGGTATGTGGAGCACCATTATATCGTGTGGCATTACTTCAGGCAAAATTTGGTCCAAAGAATACTGGAGTACACCACAAAATTTAGAAAAATGGCTATAATGTTGGGTATCTCTCCAAAGAACCAGATGTACTCCTCAAATATTTGGGGGTCTGCACCACCATCTACATGAGAAAGTGATGTTGTTCAAGCCCAAATCAATGGACAAAGCTTGTGTACAAGAACAGTAACCTGGAGAAGATAGGCTTGAAAAGAGCACAATCAAGTGGATTGAAGCAAAAGGAGAAACATGAAGCTTATAAGGAGGGGGAAAAGATAAAATGACGACAACCAAAACATACCAATGCAAAGATCCTAGCAACCACTGCAACATTGATGGCCATACAGAGGAGAAGTGTTGGAAGTTGCATCTAGAGCTAAACCTGAAGAACAAGAAGAAAAATATCATAGCCACTAATTTGAGAAACTAATTTGAAAGTAGCTCAAACGTGGATGAGAAGATCGTATGTACATCAGTGCAGAAGGTGGTGAATCTAACTATCATTTAGCAATAGCAAGAGAAAGAAATGACCAAACTCTTCATATAAAGATAAAGGTTAAGAAGACAAAGATTGATGTTGTGTTTGACTTAGGATCGTAGGCGAATCTCATTGCAGTGGCGCTGGTCAAGAAGTTGGGGCTGGAAATTCTTGATAATCAAAACCCATATCCATTGGGATGGGTAAATAAGGATGCAGAGATGAAGGTAACTAAATAGTGAAAAAATAGATTTGCTATCAATGGTGATTTTATTTGATGATGTAGATATAGATGTTGTCCCCCTTGATGTATCTCGAGTTGTGTTTTGGGATTCCATACATGCACGTGAGATGTACTATTCATGAGGAGAGTAACCTAGTATTAACTCGTAAAGGATGGAAAATAGTTCATCATCAACGCGCACAAAGGCAATTCGAAAAATTCATTGGTAAGTGCCAACCAAGCCAAGAAATTGATCAGTTGCAGCAAGAAGTATGTTTTATTTTTTTTAATAGAAATTCATTCTGAAGAGGAGTCAATAAGAGGCAAGGCATCCCTAGAGGGGTTCACTAAGAAACAAAAACAACAATTGGAGGAGTTGTTACAGGAATACAGGGATGTGTTCCGAAAACAAAAAGGGTTACCAACTAAGACAGAAGTGGAACATGTGAGATTTAGCTATTGTCAGACTCCCCATTGCTTAATATTGGGTTGTATAGGAAATTTGTTATAGAAGCAAGTGAGGTGAAGAAAAAGTTGCAGTAGCTACTAGTACAGGGTTTCATTCAATTGAGTACATCAAAATGTGGGTCACCCATCATCATTGTGCCAAAGAAGGATGGGACTTGGCGGATGTGTATAGTTTACAGGGTGTTAAACAAAATCATGCTCAAGAACATACACCCCCTACCCAAGATAGATTATTTTTTGGTTCAGTTGCAGCAAGAAAAATACTTCACCAAGTTGGACTTAAAGTCTGGATATCACCAGGTTCGATCCAAAGAAGAAGATACTTAGAAGACCACCTTCAAAACCAGGCAAGGTTTGTATGAGTGGTTAGTCATCCCATTTGGCCTATGTAATGCACGAGCTACATTTATGAGAGTAATGAATGATGTATTGTGCCCTTTTATAGATTCATTTGTTATTGTATATTTAGATGATATACTGGTATATTGTGCGACCTAGGAGGGGCATATTTCACATTTGACGCGAGTGCTCGAAATATTGAAGAAGCACCAACTGCTAGAAAATCTCAAGAAGTGTTGATTTACACAACAATCCTTGGTGTATATAGGGCATGTGGTTAATGGAGGAGAGTTGAAGATAGATCCTTCCAGGATGGAGCCATCATGAAATTCTTGGTGCCTACTAATGTTTCTTAGGTTAGGAGTTTCATTGTGGTAGCAAAGCACCTAAGGAAATTGATAGCCTCATTTTCAATGGTAGCAGCACCGCTCCACACCATAACAGTGAGTGGCAAGAGTTTCCAATGGGGAAAAGGTAATCAGAGGGCTCTCAAAGGAGTTAAAGAAGAATATCAATAAAGCACGAATTCTAGCATTACCAAAATTGTAGCAGCCCTTTGAAGTGGACACATATGCAAGTGGGTATGCTATGGGAGTTTTCTTGATGCAAGGAGGAAGGCATGTATGCTACCATTATGAAGTATTTCAAGGGGAAGTTATTAACTACCCTACCTACCTCAAGGAGTTCTATGCCTGTTACACATTATTTTGTCACGCCTCTTGCACTTCCCTATGACATACCCTGAAGTGCCCGAAACATGACCATCATGCAGTGTACTCATTCATATATGTAGTTCAGATCCTTCCTAAGACTTTGATTGGAAAATTCCTTGAGCTTCCCCTGAAGGAAATAGCTCTAAAACCCTAATTTGAGAATCATTTCCCTTATGAGACTACAACAGCGATAATCGCCTTTTTCATTGTACTTAACCCATGATGGCATCACTCTATTCACTTGTATACCCATGATGATCCAAAAAAGAAAATTTTCTCAAAGAGGATGAGAATCTTCGTGATCTAGAAGCTTCCAAAATGGCGAGCTGGAGGTTGTTTAGCATAGATGAGGTTGAATTTTCCAAAACTTGGCCTCTTAATCTTATCCCTATGAGCTACCTCCTTGATATAAGGGCCTACTCCTATCTTTGGAGAGATCCTAACTCCCTTTCCCATCCTATATATTCATCCTCTCCCATTCCCAAATGGTTGGTCCATGTCTATTTGTACCCTCATGCTAAGATTATGCCTATACGCTACTCATTTAGCTTGGAGAAGGAGTGCTTGGAGAGCTTAGCTTGGACTTGGATATACATTCAAGGAAAGCATATCAACATCGAGGCTTGGTTGTATGCTTCCCCTTATTTTATATTAATATACAATTGTTGGTTCATTTTCCATAAATTTGTATGCTCATGTATCATTTAGCTTAACATTCCTTGATCAGTTAAGTAGGTTACTTTTGAATATGTTATTTGAATTTTCATGCCTTTTTGTGTCTTGATATCTTATGCAGGTGCATAAACATTATGAGCAGCAGTAACGAGCCCGTGATGCAAGTGATTCAAGTTGTTCAACGAAGGAGGTCGAGATAGCATCAAAACAAGGTAGGTCATCTTATTCATCTCTCTTCTCAATTGTCACTTAGGAAAGTGTCTGGTAGATTGTCACTTAAGTTGCTAGACCCACTTATTGGGCTAGAGGGATCGTCTCTGTCCGCAGAGAAGATTTACCTAGACAACAAAATGGCAACTCCATTGGGGAAGCTATGATCCTTTCCATTTATTATTTCATCCTGCTTTTGTGTTGAGTTTGACCAACCATTCGTTTTCAGGCTTGTTTGTTTCTCTGTAACTTTTTTCACTTACTGGTGATTGCTTGAAGGTTCTTTATTTTTGTTCATATTGAAGATTTTTTCGTTTTATCTCATCTTTCTCAACCATTGCAATTTTCTCTTTGACAGTCGCGATGACATCACATATGTTTTGATCACGGTCACGATTATCGTTGTTTTTCCTATGAGAGGTGCAATGATCCCAGAAGTTTAAGAAAAATAGGGTTTTTCTTCCTGATTTCAGTTTTTTCCTTCTAGTAGTGGTTTTTCAATGTGATTATAGAGTCATTTTCTTGCTTGACATGTTTGTTTGACTGCAATTGCCTCTTGATTTGGTTTAAGTGTGTTTCGAGCTTAATTTTCTTTCTAGGGTTCCTAGGGTTTTTAGGTCACCCTTCATTCACTCATTGGTTTGCTCTTTAGAGATCAATTACCTTTGTTAAAAGAGTTCTTTTGTGTCTGGACATCTTTTGCAAGTCACTTTTGGTTCTTTGGTATAAAGTTATTTTCATTAGTGTCGAATCGATTACATGCTTTGAACATCATTTTAGTTCCGTTGGAAAGCAATAGATTATAAAATTGTTTTTTTTATTGAATCAAAAGGAAGTGTTTGTTGTTATTCTTATGTTTCGGAAAGTGAAAGTGTATATCATTGAAGAATTTTTGAAACATTTTCTTGCATTCAAATTGGAAAGTAAAAGAGATTTTCATGATTAGTGGATTGTTTGCATTTTATTTTTGCTCTTTTGCACTAGTTTGCATTGATTGCATCTTTAGTGAAAAGAAAAATATTTTCATCTTTATGGCATTGCATTTGTTAATAAAATGAAAGATTAGATTTCATTTTATTGTATTGAAATTTTTTTATTGATGCTTTTGGATTGTTTGATGCATTGATTGGTTGTTTCTCTTCCTTTGTTAGAATAGCCTTCATTGAATGAAAAGTTTCATTTACATCATTTAGTTGTGTTCTAGGAGCAGGTGACATCATTGAGCCCTCAAAACTGAAACTTAATTCAAATATAAACTTAAAATTTACCTCAATGAATCTAAGGAGCATTTGAAATATTAACGTTCATACTTAGTGTTCTAGGCTAGAGACGTGTTCCAGCGTCTATACAACTTAGCAGTTGTCACTTGCAATATTCTTGCATTAGAGAGTGCTAGCACGGACTTGTGCTCCCCATACTGTTGAGTATATAAAGGGAGACACTAATAGGTTGCAAACCTTTATACATAGGAAGTCGAGTCTGCCGCCTTGTAAACGTGATACACAAAACACATCATTCGAGGTGCTTTCCTACACGTATGTCAAGTCCTTGGTAAATTTATTTTCTAAGATGTATATTGCAATTCACGGTTACTTGGTACTCCTTTTTTCCTAGAGGTACCTAAGTAGTCATTTCGATCTTTTCTAACTCCTTAATTTGAAAATGTCATCAAGCACTTGTTCTTTCAAGCTCGCTAAAGAAACGAAAGCGACTAGAGTTGCCTTTCCATCCTTTTATTGACTCCTAAAACATAAAAAGGCAAAGTTTTTGTTTCTAAAAATAACTACCCACAATAACATGTCGAACCCATGCAGTTTATTCTTGGCCCAATCTTGAGTAAATCATTGTAAATTTTATTTTTAATCATCCCTCAACGAATCTCCTTTCCTTTTTACTCTTGAGAGAAATTCATCATGGTTGAACCATTGAGTTCACTCCAAAGTTCCCCTTCGTTGTTTGATACTGAAGGATCTTCACAAGTTCACCCGAAACTTCCTCGGTCACTTGAAGCTCAAGGTTTTGAACTTGGGATTGGCCTGAGCATTCAACCCCTTTCTTCTCATCCACCACCATCAGATTCCTTGTCACCTCAAGAATCTGATCCAAAAACCCTTGAGAGTCCACAGAGGTTTGTCTTATATCCACCGAATCTGTTATTCGATCATGTTGTGATATCTCCTCAGTGTTGTTACATTCCTTACAACTGGCCTGGTGTTCCTTTGGATTTATCTCCTCGTACATATTGGTTCCTCCTTGCCAATTGTTTCCAGCCATGGATTCAAAGGGTGAGATCCCAACCTCTTCTCTAGGTCATTTGGAATTTTTCGCTACTCAAACTCCTCATGTCAATCATGAAAAAGAGCATGAATTTCCTCTAGAAGGCTTTCCTTTCATAGGAAGAGTCCCATCTCACACACTTCCTAAAACCAGCGGGCCCATGTTTCCACCTAGTTATACAACCCTAGCCCAGTTAGTTTTAGGAACTCCTAATGCTTCACCTTTGTATCAAAATCCCATTTGATCTTCCAATGTTATGTCTGCTTCTAGTCTGTTTATTCCAAACGGGACCTCTCAAATTTTTGTACAAATTGTTGTCACGTGAGTTCCCATTCAACCTACAATTCCATCACAACCTGTACCGTCATTTCAACCATACATTCCAGTACAATCAACTATTTCAAGTCAGGTTTTAGTTAGTTCTTCCACCCCTCCATCAAGTGGACAGAAGTGCCACCGCCCGGAGGGGGGAAATCTAAACATTCCTCTTATGTCAAGTGAAACCAATGTGAGTGGATTATAAACTCACATAGTTGGAGTCAATCAACCTTATTCTGGCGGTATTCCTAACCCTATTGATCCATTTGAGTTGGGTAATCTCTAGTATCAACAGCCTTATACGGCTCAAATTCCACTCCAATAGGCTTATGTCCTTTATGGTTCGCAAGCCTTAGTCAATCCACCTTACACTTCATAAGATCCAGCCTAGTCAATCCACCTTACACTTCATAATCTCCAACCTAGTCAATCCACTATTCCTGGTTGATATGGTTAGATTGAATTCAGAAATTACCAATACCCTCAAGGTATATCCAAGGAATCGTCCAACAACCCTTCCAACAGTAATTGAAACCCTTGCAGCAACAAGGGAAACCATTACAGAAGCGAGGGAAACCTTTGCAAAAGCAAGGGAAACCTTTGCAGCCATATCAGTAGCAAACTCGATTTGTTCAGCAGCATACTCAACCCTTGTATCTGGAAGGCCAACCTTTGCAGCAGCAAGGTACCCCTTTATAGCAACAAAGTCATCCTTTGTAGCAGTAAGGTCAACCTTTGTAGCAAGCTCAATATGTATATTAGCAAGGTCATCACTTCCAAGCACAAGGTCAACCTCTGCAGTAGCAAGGCCAATCTCTTCAGGTCCATGGTCAAGAGGTCCAACAAACTTACAATCTGTATGTCATGTATAATACTTATCAACAACTTATGGTAGGTCAATATCAAACCTACCCTGGACAAAATCCACCTTATCATCAAGGTAACCCTTAGTGGGGGGAAAATAAAATCCCATATGGTCAAAATCCTCCACTGTTGGGGCATAATCCTTACCAGTAAGGTTGGAACCTACAGTTTAATCCACAATTTCCATTTTCGACTACGTTGGAACTCCCTGATGTCTCGAGGCTCACAAATGATTCTATCTTTCATACGCCCTACTGGCCTCCAGTTCCAACAAAAATTCCAATCGATTTCCCTAAGTTCCAATGAAGTTCTAAAGAAGACCTGCAAGCCCATGTGATGACATATCACTTATGGTGCTCTTCAAATTCATATGTTGAAGATTCTATCTGTCTCCGCCTCTTTCAGAGAACCTTAACAGGTGTTGCCGCAAAATGGTATATCGAGTTTTCTTAAGATACCTATGATGACTTTAACTCTTTATCTATGGCCTTCCTCACCCACTTCCAATTCTCAGTCTGATATGAAACTGGCACTCATTTGATCACATCCCTGAAGCAAGATATTGCAACCCACATTTTTTATCATATCCATGAATGGATACGTCAGCAACGCCTCATCAAATTCTAGATTCCTGATGAGTTGTTGACCGAATGGTTCACAAAATCATTCCTAAACAAAATTTTTGCGGATATAGAAATGGGTGGATATGTTACCGAGGACCAAGCTATTGCACGTGCTCAGTATATAGACTTATTATATTCCTAATCTAGCATGTTATATGAGATGTTTCTTGATGCTCTAGGACCATCTTCAAATCTGGCAGCTTCAAAGTCTCCTGATGTACCACATGTTGATGGTGTAATTGGTTCAGTGTCTCTAACTTCCACTAAGACTTATTCGAATCAAAAATCTGTTTCAAACACTAGTTCCAATAATCCTTTGAAAAATTCATCAAATCATAGTAAAACCTTCGAGGTACATGTTGTTCAGTCTACCATAGTAGATAAGGCTTGAAAAGTTAAGAAAAAGGGTAAAGGTAAAGCCAACTGATACCCCAAAATAGGATCCAACCAAATCATCTGTTGGTGATGCTTCTGAACAAAAGTTGAAATATCCTTGCCTCATTTGTGAGGAAGACCATTATACCAAGGATTGTCCCCGACGTACTGAAGTTAACCGCTTATTGAAAGGGACTCCAACTATTTTGAAATAACCTGTTCCATCTCAGCAGACGCAGTTGGTAGACCAACTGCAAACCTCTACCTCCTCTGGTTCCCAAGTTTTCATGATGCAAGGTTCATCCCCTATTTCGATTGCTACTCGAAAAAAGGACTATCAAAATCTGCAAAGTAGACGATGGAGAAAGAAGTCACTGATATACCTTCTACTTCTACTCCATCCAGTTCTAGTCCACTTGATATTGAGCATCCTAACAATAAGTCTGTAATTCAACCACCTCCTGACAGTGTACTTCGGAAATCATCTTATAATCCAAATGTTGGAGTTTCATAGCATTATAATATTGTTGAAGATTTAGCTCAAGCACCTTCGGTGATGTCTACTTTGGAAGTTCTCCAAACATGTCCAACGCAATGGAAATCATTGTTGTCTGGTATAAGTGCTATTGATCCTATTGATTTGAGTTTAATTACCTTTGATCTTGAAAACCATGTTCTTCGTCTTCCTCATCAGATTGCTTTTCTAATTCAAGTTATAGTTAAAGGAAATATGACCCATTGGATTGTTATTGATGAAGGTGCTTCCACCTACATCATGTATGTTTCATGTTAGAAGGCCATTGGCTCTCCTCCTCTCAATCAGTCCCTAAACACTTTGGAGGCCTTTGATGATAGAGGCTTCCATCCATATGGTATTCTCACAAACTTGCCTATCACATTGGAAGGAAAGACCATTGAGCTCGAAGTGGAAGTTGTAGACGTGAGTCTCCATTACAACCTTCTTCTCGGGCAAAGTTGGACCCATGCTATGTTTTGTGTGGTTTCTTCTTTGTTCCGGGTGTTTCGTTTTCCTCACGAAGAAAAATTTTCATTGTTGACCAACTATCTTTTTTCTCTTCCGGTTCATTGAATGACAATGTCCCATATGTGGGAAATATCAAAATTCCTTATGAGAGTGTGGGGGAAGGTCTTTTCAAAGATTCAGCTTTAATGGGTACTTTTACTCTTCCACCTCCGAATGTCACTTCGATCAATATGATATTGGTTTCTACAAATCCTTGGATTATTCCGACGCCAGATCAAATTGATTGATTTGGTGATTGTATGTCTTTAAGTCCATTAGAGCAAGATTATCAAGAAATTGTCTTGGCTTTAATGGCCACTTCAGAAATTCATGTTGTTTTCAGTATGAACTTGGATAATTATGTGCCATTTCCTTGGCCTGGTTCATGGGATTCTCCATATGCTTTGAATGACACTGTTGGTTTGTGTTATATTCTTTCCACGTAGTTAACAGGGGGTTTGAAGGGCACCTGTAACCCCACTTTATGGGGTCTAGGGTAGCGCCCCGGAAAATTTTGGTTTTGGACCCTATGTTAAGTTGGGCGGACCCACCTATGGTTTTGTGCATGATTTTCGCACATGTTTTTTGGATGTGATGGTTTTCGGTCCATGGTATTCGACATGATGGTTTTCAGTCCATGGTGTTGGATGCTTCGGCATGTATAAATATGTATTGTAACATTGAAAGGAACATAATGAAAAATCAGGCTTGTAGTCCCGGTTTTGGGATCTAGGGGAAAATCTCTAGGTATATGTGTTTTGTGTGCTATGATCTTGCATTGTTTATTTTCTGTGTTTTAGAATTCGTATGTAGGTAATTTTTGTATGGGGTTAAAACATACATTTGGTATCAGAGTTGTTTTGGTTTCAAGGGGATGCCTTTGTTGCAGAGGGGTTTCGCTCGGGCCTGTGGCAAACCCTGTTCAGTGGGAGATCTGCGAGATCGATTCTGGTGGTGAAAGAAGATGGCAAGAAGTGGAAAGATAGAGATCGAGAAATTTAATGGTCGTATTTTTGAGTTGTGGAAACTCAAGATGGAGGATCTATTGGTGGATAAAGACCAATGGATTGTGGTAGATCCGAGTACTAAACCAACGGGAGTGTCCGACGAAGAATGGAAGAAGTTGGATCGGAAGGTGATCCAGACTTAAACAGGAACACAACAAACTATAGAGATAACCATAACATAGATATGCAGTGGAAATAATACTTCATTTCATTAATATAAAACACTGAAATATGCTTACAAACAGTAATGGAGATAAACCAGCTAGGGCGATGGTAGCTTATCCCTAAGAAGAGATGTGGTGGCTACATGCCTCTAAACTATGTTAAAATGAGGCTCGAAGGCATATTTATTGTTGAGAAACAATGGAAATCCCTTAACATTCCAAAACCTAACCCTAGAAGATGAAACGCCAAACTGTGGGCTCCGTTTGGGTAAATTAGTACATCAACTTCCCGGGGTCGTGACTTTGGTATACAATCTCCTTTTGACGTGTAAAATAGCTCGTTAGAAATATCTATCCGAGCACTACCACTTTGAGAAGGGCAACATTAGTTGATGGACACATGTTGCACCCAGATTTCTCAAAAAAACCTCATTTAGGGCCTCAAAACGGCTCTGGAAGTTCAAGACCCAAAAATTTGCTAAAAATAGTAAATTGTGCTACAATTTAGGAAACTGAAAAAGTTGAAAGAGACAGTTGTGGGGGTCCAATTGGGATAGGTGAGTGGCCACCAACATCCACCTGGATCATTCCTCCCCCCTTAGGAAGCAATGGTCCCCATTGCGTTGAGTTCCTCCCTGAGATGAGGAAGCTTCTGCTGGGCTGGGTCTCTAGTGAGTTGTTTTGCAATCTCTGATGTGTCCATAAATGGTGTGAAGCATGGCCAACGACGGTCCACATTGAACACTCAGTGCAAGTGAAGGAATGGAGGAATTTTGTGCTTCAAAGCATTGTCACCCGTAACCTTGGTATTGGTGTAAGGACCATGTCGGAGTGGTCTGAGTTTCTGATGGGTTCTGGTAAGGCATTCTCTCTACAGATGCAACCAGACTTTGTTGCCCACCTGAAGCTTGTGTCCTATCCCTGTGGGTGAGGAGAAGTTGTCCCTGTGTTCTGTCATGACCGTATTCCTTTGTTGCTTCTGTGTAGAGGAACTCTTCACAAGGGTCATGGATGTAGCAACGATCTTCCCCTTACTTTGGGAGTGAACCAGACAGAAAATGAAATTCCTAGTCTGTGAGATGAGCTTGCCACCTTTCTCAGCAACGATCAAAGAGGTTGAAATAGGTGGGGCTACCTCTAGTATCCTGTATAATGAATTATCCAAAGAAATAATGACACTGTGAGGCCTTGACTCATACACAACATGTCGCCTCCACAAGTATGGTTGGCCTAATAGTACATCACAAACATCCAAAGGTGTAACATCATAGAATACCTCATCTGTGAAGGGCTTGATGCTGTAGGGAAGGTGGCACTGTTGGCGAACTTTGAGATCTCATCCTTCGTGAAGCCACTCAATATTGTATGATTGTGGGTGTGGAGTAGTTGGTAGGCCCAACCGTTTCACTACCTCTGCTGAAATGAGGTTCTTTTGGTTTCCACTGTCGATAATGAATTGTAGCGGTGAACCCTTCACCCACATCTGTGAGTGGAAAATACGCTCCCCTTCCTCTGGATTTTCGGTCTCATTTTTCTGGACCTTGGTGGTGGAAACAGTGGCACTAGGATCTGCATCAATGATCTGCTTCCCTTTGCCATTCCCCTTGTCGGGTTCTGGCTCAGGGTCGGAACATGCATCTGATTCGGAAGCCTTCAACTTGGCCACCAGCAACTGCTTGGTCCGACACTCACTTATGTTATGAGTGGGACTCTTATGGAACTCACACCACTTTCCTATGTCCTTCTTCGACTTCATGGTGTTTTTCTTTTCTTGCGGTTTCGACGGGTTGTTTTGGGTCACCCCCCGCCTTGGCTTTGTCCTTTGGGCTTCGGATTTGCAGATCCAAAGTCTCACTTCTTCTGTTTGAACTTTTGCTCGAAATTTACAGCGTATCGGTACGCCTTGCCGAGCGAGGGGATGTTCAAGCACTCCATCTCTTCCTGGATGTATCTGTGTAGGCAGCCGTGGTATTTGAGTACTAGATGCAACTCAGAATCTTTGATACCCAACTGTATGCGAAGGGTATGAAAAATGTTTGTGAATTCTGGCACATCTTGGTCCCGCGCCTGCCGCAGTGTGGTCCATTTGATGTATTTATCCTCGTAGCTTTTGACAGGGTAGTACTGCTCCTTAACGACATTCCAGAATGAATCCCAAGTGGGTGCGACTGAAAATAGTGAGCCTGTGCTTTCCTTCTTCTGCTTGTAGTAGGTTTCCCACCAGTCCTTAACTTGGGGGGCTGCTTTGAGAAGAGCGAAAACAATATTTTCCCGACTCGAAAATTCATGAACAAAAAAATACCCTTCTAGCAGATTTAACCATTTATCTACGGCATCTATGTCTATTTGACCCTCAAATATGGGGATTTCAAAATTAACTTGTACCTTAAAGGGCGCGGAGTTTCCAGTGTAGCGGCTGGAAGCCGATGCGTCGCTTCTGGGTAGCCACTAAAGGATCTAGGCAAAATTGTCCATCATTGCGTTCCTTTGGCACTTGAGGGCTTCTTCGAGCAAGATTTTGATAGGATCTCCTGCCCCCTCGTCTTTCTTCTCATCCACCATGGGAGGTCGTCGAGATTTGCGAGGCTGGTCTTCCAAAGGTTCGACCAGTTCAAGCCCTAACTCCTTATATCCCGACCTCGTTGGGGACATGCAAAGAAAAACAAAGAAAAAGCAGACTGCTCTGATACCACTGATCCGGATTTAAACTGGAACGCAACAAAATATAGAGATAACCATATACACAAAGATGCAGTGGAAATAATACTTCATTTCATTAATGAAAAATACTGAAATATGCTTACAACCAGAAATGGAGATACACCAGCTAGGGCGATGGTAGCTTATCTCTGAGAAGGGATGTGGCGGCTACATGCCTCTGAACTATTTCGAACTGTGTTACAATGAGGCTCGAAGGCCTATTTATTTTTGAGAAACAATGGAAAACCCTTCACATTCCAAAACCTAACCCTAGAAGATGAAACGCCAAATTGTGGGCCCCATTTTGGGTAAATTTGTACATCAATTTCCCAGGGTCGTAACTTTGGCATACGATCTTCATTTGACGCATATGATAGCTCGTTAGAAAGATCTGTCCGAGAACTACCACTTTGGGAAGGGCAACATTTGTCCATGGACCCATGTTGCCCCCAGATTTCCCAAAAAACGTCGTTTAGGGCCTCGAAACGACTCCGGAAGTTCGGGACCCGAAAAAACTGCTAAAAATAGTAAATTGTGCTACATTTACGGAAACTGAAAAACTGAAAGAGACAGTTGCGGGGGTCCAAATGGGATAGGTGGCTGGCCACCAACATCCACCTGGATCATCAAGGTATGTGGAAGTTCGATAACCCTATTGTTTGGACTCCAGAGCTAGTGAGGCATTTGGATAATTGGATCGATAGTATTTTGGGTGGATTCATTATTGAGTTTCTAACGAACACATTTGTCAGTTATAGAGAAGATGAATGTTGATTCTTCAAAGAAGAAAGAGGTAAGTATTTGAAGTCCCTAACAACTTGGATTAAAATGATATTATGTGAGAAAAGGTGTTGCCTTATATGGGCCTGACCCAGGTTCAAACAATTTATTTAGCCAAGCAAATCCAGTAGCTACTTATCCTCTCGGCAACAGCCCGCGGGGCACGGACATAGGTCTCACTCGAGGTAGCAGGGGAGGGTGCTAGAACCACTTTTTCGCACCCTAAGGACGTCTAGATGTGGTTTGGAGGTTTTGCACACTGCTCTACAGCGCCGTGCTACTCGATATTCGCATAGATCCAGATTGATTATATATTTCTTATTAGTGTGCTATTCTATTGGATGATGGGGTTAAAAATAAAATCTATTCAATAGGGTATTTAAGCAAACATTAAACCAATATAACCGATTCACGCATTTAAAATGAACGCAGATTTACATACATTCATATAATAAGTATATTAATTAAACAAATACTATGAAAGTCAGATGCGCGATAGCTCAGAAGAAACATAAAATTTTCAGAAAAAAAAAAAACTTATCTTTATTTCCACTTATCCTCAATACAACTAGATCTGCCCTATGCACTCAGCTGTAGAGGTCGATGCACACAGCTGCGGACTTTCCAGGCCTTTATGCACACAGCTGCAGAGCCTCTATCTACTACCCCAACCCTCGACTTGGACTTATAGACGCTTTCAGACTATCTTCTTCAAAAACCCGTTACATTTCATATTCAATATCAACCACCAAAACTTAACTATCTCTACCCATAGAGCCTCGCTCTATTTATACCTTTTCTTGGCCCACGATCCTTGAGTGGGCTGACTGTATTTACATTTCTTTACATTATTTTCAGGTGGACTACCTTTTAACTCAACCTATTATAATTCACGCTCTGCACTTTTGGCGGATTCCTTACCCTAACTTTACCCAAAATGTTAGACTTTGAGGCCCCTAAATATTTCCTGGGGCTTCTGCTACCCAACAGTCCCCCAACACAATCATCGTGACTCGTCCCGAGTCACTCGGTTGGTGCGGCAATCTTCTCACGGAGGTCGGTTAACAACTTTTGTACAATGTGTGTTTCCTCAACAAATTCTGCAGCGATCCATTGTACCTGTTCCACCTGAGTCACTGATACATCTGTGTCAGTTGGATTCGCCTGCTCTAAATCACATACTACCTGAATATGTGCTATCTTGCCCTCAATCGTTGTATAGATGGCAAACGCTTCATCAAGACAAGGCTGAATGAGTTCTTTAAGCTCTACCTCTTGTTGTCGTCCAACGTCCATTTGGGCTTTGAGAACCTCAGCCTCCCTCATTTTGGCCAGCTGCTATGTGATAGCAACCATTTGTGCATATCTGCGAGCTATATCATAGGCCTATTATAGTGCGCACACCTCAGCTTCTAGGCGCTGTATGGTGGGGTCCTCCTCGAGAGATGTAAGTATACGAATAGAATGATCTAAGAGCCCCGAATATTCATGGATAGTGCACCTCATTTTTTCCATGCCTACTTGAATTTACATGTGATGTTGTTCACGATCTGCCAAGGGTTGTTTTACCTAGAGTCTGAGATCTGCTACTTGTAGAGTAAGCTCCCCCCGTGCTTTTGCAGTCAGCTCTTTGGCTGTGTGGACTCCGGCGACCATGTGTTGAACCTTGGTAATAGTTGGAATGTCCATGGGGATATCTAACACCAGAACCGTGTTGCATGCTTCTGCCATGGCTTGTTTGACGTCTCGATAATGTTCAACCAAGGCAGTGTGCTAAAGATTGACCTGTTCTAACTTGGATTTTTTCTCCATTAAAGTGTGAAGGGCGTGACTTTCCCTAGCCTGGAGTTCATTAGTGAGTCCTTCCTGCAGTTGGTAGAGTAACCCACCAGGTAGGGTAGCCAAATTTAACTCCCAACTGCGTTTGTCATCAGTGCCTTTGACTAGGATAGCATCGGCTGGCAACGGTACAGTGTTCGGTGTGGGCGTGCACATCATCTGCTCAGCTGTGGCTATATTGTCAATGAGGTGGACCCTGCCAAGAGATTGCACTTATAATGCCTCCAATTGCATCTTGATATTCCCTAACACAATTGTTTACTTTGTAATTAGAGAAGGTAATGCACCGGTAGTGGTAGGAATCGTTGTGAACTATTTCTCCAAAACCTTCGCTATATTGGACATTTTTCGGGCAGTTGGTGAGTCCTGTGTTTGTGCGACCGCTTGACCTAGTTCGTGTGGTACTGTGTCTTTGTTTCCTGGTCTGACCCCAATACCTGCTCTGTCATGGTCTCTTCTGCTGGTGGGTTCTTGGTAGCCTCTTGCTGTGAAACCACTTGTTGTTCCCGACGTGCATTTTTTGCCATGTGCATGAGCCGTTGCTATTGGTCCTTCTTATGTTGTTGTGCAGCAAGTTGGTCGAGGATGGCCTTATTTGGAGCATGCCATTCGAGTGGCGATGTTGCCAAAATTGCATAAATTGCCTCATCTGTTGCCATGAACAAGAGTGTGAACCAGGATCGTTCTGGATCCTTCCACACCCAAATGTACAAGTGATGCATGTCAGCTTTAAAATTGGTTGTGCTATGGAAATTATTGTAGATCATGGGAGACATTTGCGATCGTCAAGCAATCCTTGTCCTTATCTTTCCTTCCATAGAGGTCCAAAATGCTTAGATTGTAGAAACCTTTGTTGCATCCCTTGTACCACATAGTGCCATATACCGTACTACCTCAAGGAGGTCATTTGATATGCTGGGAAACTGGCTATCTTGTGGCAGTTCACCTATTACCAAGAGGATCGACAAAAACAACCATGCATATTGAAATGTCTTGCCATTGTCCTGTGCTTCTTGATAGTTGGTCAGGAACTCGTTGCATAAGAACTGTGCCCAATTGAATTGAACCCCTTTGACACACTGTCTGGCTAGCGCAATGATAGAAGCAAGGACCTCATCTGTGTGACACTTCCTCATGCGTTTACTAGCGAGGAACTAGGTAGCCACTCAGACAGCTTGGTTGTTGATGCTGGCTATGACATATCCGTGCTTACCTTTCTCTAGATGGTATTGCGTCTTTAATATTTCGGCAAGGCCTACCTCGCTATTGGTTCCTACGGTGTTAGTGGGGCCATTACCTTTTAGTGGTAAGTGCGTTATTCATTTGATTAGTTTAACTGTGATCGGGATCGGCTCTTCCAACCACATGAATCCTTCATGTACTAGACAGAGTAGTTGCTGGATTACAAATGTGGTAGTAGTCACGCAATGGTAGTGAGGTAGCCATCTGAGGTTGAGGATGCCCACCTTCTCCACACCTAGTAGCCATTCCCATGACAAAAACATGTCTTTGGCCAACTCAAGGAACTTATTATAGTCGGCCAGATCCTAATCTTCAAACTTGAGGCTCGAAACACACCCCAACGGTAAGCCTTCGAACCTTATGTCGTCTGGAAGAAGCAGGGCCTGAAGCTTAGCCTTTGCAACATCTAAGTCCTTGGGTAGATTGGTTGACCCTCATCACAAAGAGAGATATGGAGGTAATGATGGGAGTTGCAATGCATCCACTTCTTCCTTGGCCTATGTGTCTATCTGGTCAAGCAGCTCCTGGAGAGCATCGTCATCCTCGTCAGTTTCGGTGGAAATAACTTTGCCCTTATCGGTTGTAGATTGTTTGGTGAACCATGGTGAGGCTCATACTATTCCTATCTTCTACTTAGTCTTCTTCTTTCGCGGTGGGCATGGGGATTTCGGAACCCCAGGTGCCCGACTCATGCCCTCTGGCTCTTCTGGATTCAACTGCATTTCTTCCGTGAATCGTGCTTGGGTTCTAGCCATGGTACTCATGGGTTGTCTGGGAGTAGACTACTTGCTACTCTGTTATGATGTATAGTGCCAATATGCCCGTGTCACGCCTAGGTCATAAAATAAAGCCCTAACTTTGAACGACTCCCTTCCCTCCTTTTCTAGCTAAGTACTAATGTCCCCTCAGCAGATCTTAGCGGATCTAACTTGGAACTTTCATCTTAAAGGTTCGTGCCCACTCCTTCCTGCCATACTGTAACATCATTGACATGAATAGTGGGACTAATGGTCATCTCTTGACTGGTCCGCGTGGTAGCGCAGTCCATTAGGTGCTGCTATGAGCGGGAGCGCCGAGTAATTTGGGATGGAAACGTTTCGCCAGACCAGCTTCCTGCAGATTTATTTATAGTCCCACGCCTTCTTTCAATTGCTCGAAGCACTGAGACTATAGCATCGACCACTAGTTAGGTGTTCGCACTGCTGGTGTGTCGTCATAAAGTCCCTGCCAGCGCGGGCTGTGAGCACTGCTTCAGTGCTCAGGTAGCCATTTTTTCATTCCAAGGATGTGTGCGCATCCATGATAGCAAGGTCGCAACTCGGTGGTTCTTAGTAGTATTCCTAAGTTGTCCAAATTTCCTTATGTGCAGAGGGGATGCACTTTTGTGAGCATCGCGGTGTGTCATTCTGCTGAATCCATTCTCGTATATCGCACTTTGTCTCTCGACTATGCCCAAAGTGTGTTGTCAGCACAGGGCTTGTAGCTACCTAGCTTTCTCCGAGCTCTCTTCCATCACTTAGTCTAGACCCATCTAGTCCATGGCATTTGCAACTTCCAAGAGGATTGTGTCATTGGAAGGCCACGATGTGTGCTACCCTTTGAGTCCCTGCGGACCCTGTCATCGCCTATTGGCAACCAGAGTCACTTCAGGCTACTTTCCTTAGTTTGTCTGGCCATTTGTGCCTATGCCTGTCCAGAACCTCCACGCTTTTTCCTTTGCTTTGTCAAGACTACCTCTTTGGCTGAAGCCATGGTCGTTTAGGGTGTTACCGCAGATACTATCGGCACACCTGGTTCGATTTCATCGAGGCGACCGGTTCTTCAGCTTCCTCCACGAGCGGCGCTATGGCTCCTATCATGACCATTCTGTTGCAATTTAACGTGGTTACTTCATGTAGTTGGTTCTGCCATCATTCAACCTCTTCATCTGAATCCAACATGCAAGAGCTATTGCAGTCCCATGAGAGTCGACTGTCCACTGTTGGATTCACCCTGTCCCGATTTCACGTTGTGAGCTAGTAGATATAGTCTAGTTCCCCATTGTTGTCGTTGTCGTGCATAGGTTCAGTATAACGTGCCCCTTCAGCTGGATCCAATGGAATCACTACTCAGAGAGAATTCTTTTCGAAGATCATTTCCTGTTTCTTGAGGTTGATGATTCCATTCATGTCTGTTGCCCAATCTATCCCTAGCAATGCTGGATATGGGTTACTATCATCCGCAATTTTGATGACCTCAAAATCAGTTTGCATTTTGGTGCCATTGATGTCCATGGTAACCCCTTGCAGCCTTCCCATAGGTAGAATCTTTTGTTGGTTCACCATCCGTAATTTGATCGGGGACCATTGCTGCATAGGCCTGCCCATGCACTCCCAACTCTATTTGGTAGGACATTTGTGTTGAAACCCAAATCTCAAATGACCTGGTTTGTCTCATAGTCGCCAATTTGGACAGTCACTCACATCTCCCGACTAGTACGCAAAAAATGTTTGCCCAATTTGCGGATCATGTGCAGTTCGTCTGCCCCTACACATCTAGTTATTAATTCTTGTAACCCTTTCACTGCATTAGCATCCCTTAGAAGCTTCATATAGGTTTCTAAGAAGGTAGTTATCAAAGAATTATCTTATTCCAGTTCTGGTTGCCCCTTACCACACGAAGTAGATGCTTCTGCGAAATTTGTCTTAGCCTCTAAAAAGGTTTCCTTTGTTCACACCAAATCAAATTCTGGTTGTTTTGCGATAACCTTATGAACCCACGTATCTTCTTCCAGCTACTTTCCCTTATCTTCCCCTCTAGTTGCACCACTTATGAGCATCATATTTATGTTGGGGTATTCAGTGCGTGGTTCAGCCTTCATCCTTTGGACATTCTAAGTGGGGCTAGCTGGGAGCACTCCTTTTTCCCGCAATTGAGCAATTAGTGTAGGGCAGTCGACTACATCATGATCAAACTGGTAGCATGATGGGAAACAAGCTTTGGTTAGGTCCATACAATCCTGTGCATAATGCCCTAGCCCTCCACAATTATAGCAGATTAATTGTCCTCATTCCCGCCCAGGTCCCATTTCACTGCAACCCCTTCCATGTATCGGGAATCCCCCTCTTGCGAATGGTGCGGCTGGGTCCTTCCCGTACATCTCTATTTTCATCCTATACATAGGTGGTCGATCGATCAACATGTGGCAATCTCTTTCCTCGTGACCCATCATTCTGCAGAAGTTAAAAAACAAGTGTTGAGGAGGTTTGCGTAAGCTTGGCAATAGGTGGCAGCTGTCTATGGCATGCTTTCCTCCTACTTGGAAAATCGTGCACCAAAGCCCAGACGTGGCACTCGGTCCTATTTGTACCTCTACTTTTAATGGCATTGGGCCTCCTCCTGCCAGATAGTTCGCGAAGACAGGGAAATGATCCTTGTCATGCGACTGGCTCTTACATTTAATACAGCCTACCTCTTGACATACCTCTGGTTGGGACATTCTTCCTTGCTTCAAGCTTTGCATTTCCAAACTCAAGTTTTGAAGCTCTGCATGGATTTGCTAAATTCCCAACCCTAGGTCCAGTATTGGGGTCGCATGTAAACTCATTGTTGTCTCTAGTGCCTCGGCTTGGGTTGAGATCTTTTGTTGTGACAAAGCTACCCTCAGATGGGGTGTCAATGATGCCACAAACCATGTGAAGTGTTGCTCATCAGCTAAAGTCATGTTAGCTTCGTGAATAGTACTCTTTAACCTTTGGTCTAGATCCCACTGAGTTTTGCCAAGCAACATTGCTATCTCCTTGAACCTAATGACCGAATGGGCTTCAAAATTTGGTTGACCAAACTCTTTATTTAGTGCATCTTGGATTGTCGCTATTCCCTCATTTGGATGGTCAGTTGAGTATTTTATGTATCATGTCATGCAGTCTTGTAGTGCACTGACCAGCGTAGCCTTTTTGATGTTTTCATCTATTATGCCTTGCACGTCCCATACAAATTTTATCACAAACTAGAACCGACTTGGCTCCTCATTCCCTACACCCTGAAATGTTGGTAACTTGACTGTAATCGCCATCCCAACTTTCGGTGGCAGAGGGGGTGGAGGTGGTGTTGGTGTGGATGGACTCGACATGGGTGAAGTGGGTGGCAGTGTAGATGGAGGTAGTATCAGTGGGAAGCACTCTTTAATCAATCAGACCACACTTCCTGGTGAGAATCTAGCTAGATCCTCCTCGCTCTCCTACAAGATAGAAATAGTAGGGTTTTTCTCTACTCCTCCTGCTCCTTGATAACCCCTTCCACTCCACGTTACTCCAAACATCAATATACACACAGAATCTGGTTTTTGCACAACAACATCTTAATCCAAGTATTTAATGATTTGATGTACTTACCCTGTGGTCCCTGGAGAAATTGCCTTTTTGCTTCAATGTAACTTATGGTTGTATCTATCACAAATTCAGTGATAAATCCCCCTATGATCCAATCTAACTAGTGGTCTACTGCGCGCACAAGTTTATCTTCGGTGGCTTCTAGCTTGTGCACCAGTTCTGGAGTTCACACTATCGGCTGGTCTAATCTGCACTTCCCCATGCTATCAGCTAACTCCACGATCCACTCGTACAGTTCTATCTGAAATGTTGTGAAAAATATTTCGTGTATATCCATGAATATATAGTGATCCAACCACTCTTCCTTAGATCCCACCACTCTTCAAGCTCTTTCTTCATAGGATTCCAGTGTCCCCACATTAGACACCCCTTCGGCAGATCTCAGTCCTAGAAATAGAACCATTTGTTGGCTTATATGGGCCTGACCCAAGTTTGGAAGAGTTATTTAGCCAAACAAATCCTACAGCTACTGGTCCTTTCAACAATAGCTTGTGGAGCGCAGACTCAGGTCTCACCCAAGGTAGCAGGGGAGGGTGCTAGAACTAGGTTTTCGCACCCTAGGGATGTCTAGATGTGGTCTGGAGGTTTCACGCACTGGTCTACAGCTCCGTGCTACTTAGTATTCACACAGATCCATATTGGTTATATCTTTCTTATTAGTGCGCTATTCTATTAGAGGATGGGGTTATAAATCATATATGTTCAACAGTTTCTTTAAGCAAACATTTAATCAACGCAGCCCATTCGTGCATTTAAAATGAACCCAGATTTACATACATTCATACAATAAGTAGATTAATTAAACAAATATTATGAAAGTCAGATTCACAATAACTCAAAAGAAACATAGAATTTTCAAAAGAAACTCATCTTTATTTCCACTTATCCTCAATACAACAAGATCCACCCTGTGCACTCAGCTGCAGGGGTCTGTGCACACAGCTACAAACTTTTCAGGCCTTTGCGTACATAGCTACAAAGCCTCTATCTACTACCCCAACCCTCCTGTTGCCTTATATGGGTCTGACCTAAGTTTGGAAGAGTTATTTAGCCAAACAAACCCCGTAGCTACCAACCCTTTCAGTACCAGCCCTCAGAGCGCAAACTGACGTCTAACTTGAGGTAGTAAGGGAGGGTGATGGAACCAAGTTTCCGCACTCTAGGGATGTCTAGATGTGGTCTAGAGGTTTCACACACTAGTCTACAACTCTGCGGTACTTGGTATTCACACAGGTCTAGATTGATTATATATTTCTTATTAGTGTGTTATTTTATTAAAGGATGGGGTTATAAATTAGATCTGTTCAACTACGTCTTTAAGCAAACATTTAACCAACACAATCGATTCGTGCATTTAAAGTGAGCCTAGATTTACATACATTCATACAATAAGTAGATTAATTGAAAAAATACTATGAAAGTCAGATTCACAATAGCTCAGAAGAAACATAGAATTTTCAGAAGAAACTTATCTTTATTTCCACTTATACTCAATACAACCAGATCCGCCCTATGCACTCAGCTGCAGACTTTCCAGGCCTCTGGGCACACAGCTGTAGAGTCTCTATCTACTACCCAAACCCTCGACTTGGACTTATAGATGATTTCAGACTATCTTCTTGAAAATCCATTACATTTCATATTCAAGATCAACCACCAAAACTTAGCTATCTCTATCCATAGAGCCTTGCTCTATTTATACATTTTCTTGGCCTACGATCCCTGAGCGGGTTGACTCTATTTACATTTAATTACATTATTTTCAGGTGGACTACCCTTTGACTCAACCTATTATAATTCGCGCTCCGTGCTTTAAGCGGAGTCTTTACCCAAAATGTCAGACTTCGAGCCCCCTAACCATTGGGTGGGGCTTCCGCTACCTAAAAAAAGGGTAATTCCATTTAATTGATGTTTAGTTGAGATTTGACAGGAGCTACGTGAAGTTGAAAGCCATTAAGAAGAAATTTAGATTCAGCTGCTAAATACAGTCCTTTGTTGGGTGCTTCTGATAGTGACGAAGAAATTAGTGGTTTGAAGACACCTCAAGGTGTGCCGCGAATGCTAAATCAAGGCATTGTTGGGATACCACTTCCATCCACTCCACCTCCGCCATCACCTTCACCTCACACACCTACACTTGTACCTCCACTTCCACCTCCAACCCCACTATTCAATATGGGAAACGATATGAAGATGCCCATATTCAAGGGTTTGGGTATAGAAGACCCTGAACAATTTTGGTTTGTGGCAGATGCTATGTGGAAGTCATAGTAGATAACGGATGATGACCTAAAGAGAGTGCAGTTGGTCACAACATTGCAAGATAGAGCACTAAGCTGGTAGATTAAGTATTGTTTGACTCATCCAAGTGTGATGTTGAAGGATACGAAGGATGCACTAAATAATTAATTCAAGAAGCCTAAGTTGCAAGCCCAGTTAGTAACAGATGTCAAAAAGATCCAATAGAAGGTAAATGAGTCTACATGAGTTTTCATGGGAGTTATGAATATGGAGATCATAGATGAACAACACAAGGATTGGTACATTGCTTCGCTATTAACCCATTTAATATTGCCACTGTCACAATAGATGATTGGAGTAAAGGTTGAGGCATTGGATATTGCTATGAAGTTAGAAGCCTCATCTATTCAGGATACGAATCTGGGTGTGAAACATATTCAGTCGTAGTTGGCTAACCTACATATGGAGTTGTAGAGTCTCAAAAAGGGAAAGGAAGTCCAGAATGAGGTCTACATAAAAGTATGGTTTTTGAAATGTAAAGGCCATGGCCATGACAAGGATCATTGCCCGGTGAATCAAAATTATCTAATTGGGGGAGGTCATATCCCCCTGAAGGTAGAAAATACCAGTGGGAAAAGTACAAGTGTAGTACCATGGTGCGCTATTTGTCAGATTACAAGAAAACATACGATGGATGATTGTTGTTAGAGCCTAAATCTACCTCAGGCTGAGAAAGGCGGGATCTAGGGTAACATCAAACTATAGCACCTATTACAAAAATGAAATATTTTTTTGTAGATAAGGTCGTGTTGGAGAAAACCTCTCTCAAATTTTAGAAATTCATTTCCAGTTGCTCGTAATATGTGCCACAAAATCATCTCTAAAACAGAAAATCATTAAAAATTTAAATATGTAAAAATGAGCTGTAAAGATCTAGTCACATGTCCTAATTCATGACACATGTGAATAAACTGAAAGAGGTTTTTGTTATATGGCTCGTTCCTAACGAAAATATCCTTGGGTTTTGCAAAATTACTTTCCATTTGTTGTAAAATCGTACCGTATTAAAATGACTAAAACAGTAAAAAAATTTGAAAATTTTGCTTTGTTTTAATGTATGCTCCAAATATCACTGTATATATCCCACATAGTAGCACATGTCCATAAACTAAAGGAGGTTTCTATTAATTGGTATGTGATGAACAAAAACCTCTTTCACTTTTGAGAAATTCCTTACCTTTATTTCAGAAACTGATTTTTTACTAAACTTGTCATTATGTACAACAACTAACCTCAAAACATGCATAACCAAGAATCACTCATTCATTTCGATCATATCTTCTAATTCGGGAGCTCGTTACAGAAGTACGATATACCACTGGAAATATTTTTCCAATCTTCTTCTGATGGACACTCTTGTGACATGTTTTGTGCTTAACATCATGTGCAAAACATCTAACCAAACTAGACATAGTAAGAGCTCATGTTGATCCCTGGTGACAGGCTGCGAAGATTGGAACTAAAATTGACTCCATTGGGGATGGCAGCTCCTTGGAGGTGTCAAGAACACCATAGACCAAGTGCCTCATCCATTGGGCAATAGGGTCAAACAACTGCAAACCCAAAACAACTCATGCCAATCCAAAAGCATATACATACTACAACATGTACATAAACAAATACCGAAAACTGAAATGCTGCCGCAGGAAACTTATTTATGTACAAATCTAACCCACTTTTCTACAAAATTGATAGATCAAGTAATGTTGTAATGCCATATCAACCAATCAAATAACTGTGACAAGGATGTTTCTTGAAAGTGCTTCAACCAGGACACAAATGTAAATGCTGACAGTCATACATGCACATAACGAGTCTGGCTGTGTAGAAGACAATTTGATCTGTCATTCAAATTGAAAACAAATCCATGTATGTTGCAATAGGATTGAAAAAATCAGACTCTGTTTGCTACCCCAACTCCTTAATATGTGTTTCCGGCTGCAAATTATCAATGCAAATATCCACGGGCAGCCTTACCTTCTGTTCCTTCTACTAAAAAAGGTCCCCAAAGAATGGAACTCGACAGTCTAGATCCTGGGACTATATTTGGGTCTCCAATTCAATTAGATATCCTTCAAATTTGATGGCAAATTCTTGCAAGAAATTGAGCTTAACTTCATGTCTGCATCGACAGGATTTCAGATAAGAAGAAAGTGATGAAGCAAAGCTCTCATCTACCTCATCATCTGTGCACATATCTTCCCATTCTCTAAAACCTTGAATAGACGGCACCTCTATTTTGAATTCTTCCTCTTTCTCCATCCATGTTTCAAGAAAAACATGCCAAAAATATGAAAAGGACTTAATAGATCTGATAGGAAAACCTTCAATCCATTTTCTACATTTGCCTTGAAACGAATCAAAGAACAATCTGATGAAGACATATTCCTTTTAACTCTAAGAATTTCCACAAATATTTTAAAATTTTCTATATGTTCTAGAGTCAAAGTCAGATCTTCCCCATTGAATTTAGGGTCATTACTCAAAATATATGCATCCTTTGGTAATTTATTAGGAAAACCAAGAAGAGTAGAAAAATCGATACATGAATACCTTGAATAAATAGAAGAAACATCTGAGTCCTTCATTTAGCCAGTGGAGCCACCATCAATACTTTGAAACTCCAGACTTCGAAAAGTGGAGTCGTCGGGTAGATGAGTTTAGCCTTCATATGTGTCTGACTACTATCTACCATCAGTGATCAGATCTGTAACTTGAATGATCTTTCCTGGAGAAGATCTATGACCTCTTCCTTAGTTGAGTTCAATTCATAAACTAAACCAGAGATTGATTGAAGCAGCGTTCATCTACTATGCACTTGCAGAGCAAGAGCAATTCGAAGGCTACCTAGCTAACCTCAGGCTCCGTCTGTAGTTTACAAAGAAAACAACAATAACAAACCAACAAACTTTTCATTCCCCAATATGGCAGCCACTATGTTAGAGCCTAAATCTACCTTAGGTTGAGAAAGGCAGGATCTAGGGTAACATCAAACCACGCTTAACCTAGTAGCTAGCCCTACCAAGTTGGGAGAGGGCTCTTTACTTGTCAATCTCATCAAAATATGTTCAATGAGGCTTGAGATGACTAATGTAAAGACTGATTTTAGGCTAGGTATGTGTTCAGAAGAGTTTGATTGAATTTGATGATGTTTTGTTGGCTCAAATGTGAAAGGCAGATTTGGGTCTGGGGAATGAGGCTCAGTTTTGTAGAGATCTCTATGGGACGAGGTAGGAAAATGGTTTGGTACTTCAAATTGGGTGAGATGGAGAGATTTTAGACTGGTGAGGAGTCGAAGAGGGCATGAAAGTCTCAGGGATCCTCTTCAAATAGTTGAAAACATAAATAACTAAACGAAACCCTAGGTAGAGCACTGCAATTCAATGAATTCTATCTTTATCCTTGTTTCATTTAGTTAATATGAATAGATAGAGATAATGGCATACATGAAACACATGTAAACTTGCAATTACAGAAGGAAACACAATACCGAATCAAGTTGCCACAAGAATCCCATAAGGTGCTGGAAACTCTGGTTTATTTCCTTCCCAAACTACGAAAATGATGTACAATGGTGCTCAATGCATCCACAAGAGTCCAACCTTCTGCAAAATTCCAACCCCTACACTATGAAATTCATAAAATATATATATTTTCTCATCCTTGTACTAAGGGAATTGAGCTCAACCATTTTCTTCAAAATAGAATCAGTTACATTAAACTTGGACCGAATTTCTAAAAATAGGTGTTGAAGATGAACTCTTATCTCCTAAACCATAGCACCTGTTACAAACATTAAAGAGGTTTTTGTAGATAAGGGCGTGCTGGAGAAAAACCTCTTTCCAATTTTAGAAATTCGTTTCTAGTTGCTCGTAATATGTGCCACAAAATCATCTCTAAAACAAAAAATCATTAAAAATTTAAATTTGTGAAAATGAGCTGTAAATATCTAGTCACATGTCCCAATTCATGACACCTGTGAATAATTTGAAAGAGGTTTTTGTTATAAGGATTGTTATTAAAGGCAACCTCCTTGGGTTTTGCAAAATTGTTTTCCATCTGTTGTAAAATGACACCACACTAAAATGACTAAAATAGTAAAAAATATGAAAAATTTGCTTTGTTTTAATGTAGGCTCCAAATATCACTGTATATCTCCCACATAGTAGAACCTATGTGTAAACGAAAGGAGGTGTTTGTTATTTGGTATGTGATGAACAAAAACCTCTTTCACTTTTGAAAAATTCCTTACCATTATTTCAGAAACTGATTTTGTACTAAACTTGTCATTGTGTGTAGCAACTGACCTCAAAACATACATAACCAAGAATCACTCATTCATTTCAAACATATATTCTAATCCAGGAGCCAGTTATGGAAGTGTGATATACTGTTGGAAATATTTTTCTAAGCTTCTTCTGATGGACAAATTGTGACATGGTTTGTGCTAAACATCATGTGCAAAACATCTAACCAAGCCAAACATAGTAAGAGCTCATTTTGATCCCTGGTGACAGGCTGTGAAGACTGGAACTAACAATTGTCATTTGCTATAGAAGTTTATGTAGAGTCCCTAGTAATTATTTTGCAACATTTTCAAGTCTATAGGTCACGACGAGCGCAATTTCTAAAGTCATGAATTGATGATGGAAAGAATGCCAACATATAGAGTACATATGGAGGCATGGCCTGAGCAAGATCGAGGCGCAACTGCAGCACATGGAGGATTCCTGGTATGAGGGAGAAGATGAGGAGGAGTAGCTGGAAGAGGCTGAGGGCAGGTCATTTGTTACAGTTGTAGAGAAATAGGTCACTTTGAATGAGATTGCAAGAATCCAACACACCCCTCATGTCATTATTACAGATAATTTGATCATGTCATAGAAGATTGTCCCGTGCTCATAGAAAATATGCAAGAAAAGAATACCCAAACTCGGGAACCTACTAAGAACATCCAGATGATGAGATCAGAACCACGTGAAGATGGAATCAACGTTAATATTGTTACATGTAGTGGTATAGCTACTAGGGAGGATAAAGGGAAATGACTAGAGGAAAATGTGGGGGTTAGAAAGGCTGCTGACAAAGATGTTGGATTCAATTTGAATAAGACGAAGGAAATGTTTATGGAAGCAAAGAGGAGCTTTGCAAACATAGGAGCTTCTACCTCAAGGGATTAGAATACACACACAGAGAAGGTTGAAGGAGTCAGTACTGTGCAAGAAACAAACCCTTCACTATTGACATCTTTCTTACAAACCTGCATGAAGCTCCTAAGGGACCAAAAATAAGTAAAGGGACTATAATATTTGATATATAACTGCACTGGAAAGGGTAAGAAACTAACAGAACAATGCGCAGTGCATAAGGTGGATAAAGGTAAGAAGAGGATTGGTTGTGAAATGAGATTGACTGCCTAGATTGGAGATTTTGAGATGGACCACGTGATTTGTGATTTGGGGTCCGATGCAAATGTTTTGCCAAAGGAAACCTAGGAAAGAATGATAAAACCAACACTATAGTGGTCCTCGATCTAGTTGAGAATGGAAAATCAACAAAAGATTATTTCGATGGGGCACCTACATGGAGTAACTATGGATATTGAAGGGGTGCATGCCATAGCTTATTTTTAAGTGATTGAAATAGTGGATGAAATTAACCCATACCTGACACTACTTGGGATTGATTAGGCATTTGACATGAACACAATCATCAATCTAAAGAAGCACAACATAACATTTGAAAATAATGAACTAAGGGTGATTGTTACATTGGATCCAGTCAAATCTGCATGATATACTGAACTAGTCTGAGATTATTATGAGGAGGATGAAATTGATAAAATATATAAGATTACTGCATGGGATTAGGATAGGATCAACCCTACGATGGAGGGGAAAATTACTTGGGAGAAGGACAACTCTTGCAATTCAGATTTAGATAAGGAGTTAGAGCACTAGTAGAACATATTACATGAGGTATCGTCACTATGATGTAACATGCTTACTAAGTCACTTTGATGCATATCCAATGAGGTACGCAACTTACCATATTATGATGGTTTAGAAGATGTCAATTTATTTCCAAATAAATTTGAAAGGGATGTACCAGAGGAACATCGATTCCAGGCATTAGAACTTGCACTAAGAGCTATGCCTAGTAGATGATGTGGTACACATAAGAACAACTTTACAGATTGGAAGGAATATCGACTAATGATGAAGCTACGATTTGCGTATGCTAATACCCACATTATAAAAAAACACATAGGAAATGACGATCTGCACGAGCATCTGGCTCAATGGATGAAAGCATGGGGAAAAGAACCATAACTAGAATGGGTTCATATATTCTACCACACTTTTCATACTATTGCAATGAACTAGTATCTAGATACAAAGTTGCAACATGAAACTGCAGAGTGGCATGTTCTGAAGGAGTGTTTTTTTTTTTACCTTTAGCTTGGAAGATGGAATTCAGTGTATTGACAAAGCATTACAGGAGATCAAAGCTGCAATATTCACAATTCCTGAAGAGCCTTTTTCATAGGTATAACCAGATTAGAGTACGCAGTTGCGCCATGCTTTGGAATGCTATAATGTCACCACAAAAGGAGGTGAGGAAGATCCTAGGAACATCAATATTCTTGAGTTAGAGGGACAACACAAAGTCATGGGACCTAAGGCAGAAGTCCCTGATATATCAAATCCCTTGATGACTAAGCAGGTGAATATTGGGCTGGAAGCACAACCAAAGTTCACAAACATAATTGATTATTGGGACAAGGACATAGTTGACAAGGTCGTGGACTTGTTGCAGGAGTATTAGGACTTCTTTCCCACCAAGTTATCTAGTTTGAAGTGGATAGTAGGTTATTTGGGTGTCATGAAGATCACTTTGAAACCATATGTGAAGCCAATGAAGAAGCACCCATACTAGTTAAATCCTAAGTACAAGGAAAAAGTGCGCAAAGAATGCGATAAGATGCTTGCAGCTATGATGGTTCATGAAAAGAAAATGAAGGGAGAAATTCATATCTGCATAGATTTAAGGAAGTTGAATGATGCTTGTGTCCATGATCCATTTCCTATGCCATTTAGAAACGAAGTATTCGAGAATGTTGGAGGTCACAAAGCCTATTCATTTATTGATGTGTTTTCAGGGTATCATCAGATCAAAATCGCATCGAGGATCGGAGTAATATTATCTTTGCTACTGAATGGTGCTATTTTCAATATATAGTTATGCCCTTTGGATTTAAGAATTCCCTTGCAATATTCTCTAGGGTGGTAGTCGCAGCTTTCAAAGAATTTATTCATAAGCTTTTGGAGGTTTACTTTGATGATTGGATAGTGTTTATGTTAGTAAATAAGCATGTTACCAGTAAAAATGTTGGATACTTGTCGAAAGTATCATATATGCCTTAATTTGAAGAAATTCATATTCTATGTACCATACGGGATACTCTTGTTCCATGTTGTCTATAAGAAAGGGTTGGTGGTAGACCCTAGCAAAATAAAAGTAATTATCAATTTGGAGTGGCTGAGTGATGTCAAATAGTTACACGCGACATTGAGCCATACCAGATATTATAGGAAATTCATCAAAGCATACGCACGGATCACTGCACCCATGGAGATATTACTGAAGAAGGGTGTAATGTTTTGCTGGGACAATGATTACCAGAAGATTTTAGATGTCTTGAAGGAAAAAATGGCTACAATGCCTATTCTAGTGTTCCCTGACAGGAAGAAGGAATTCCACGTACATGTAGAAGCATCCCGCATAGCATTAGGAGATGTGCTAACCGACCCAGGTGAAGGTGATATTGACCATCTGATAGAGTTTGCGAGAAGAAATTTATCTAAGGCATAAAAGAATTATTAAACCATAGAGTGCAAAGGATTAGCAATGGTGTATGTGCTCCATAAGTTTAGGCATTATTTGTTGGGCGCACAATTCAAAATTTACACAAACCATTGTACTTTGAAGTACCTGGTCAAAAAGTTTGTGTTGGAGGAGAAAATTTGTAGATGGTTGTTGTTCTTTGAAGAATATGACTTTGAAGAAATTGTGAAGCTAGGAAGACTAAATGTTGGACCAGATCACCTCACGTAGATTGCGAATGGTTAGAAACCTACAAATATGGATGAGGGATTGCTTGATGCACAACTCTTTGTTGGACATGTCACAGATGAGCACTTTGGAGACATAATTTAGTTCTTTTCTGTGGGTACATCTCCCGAAGAATATACAACACAAAAAAGGAAATATTTGGTGGTCAAGGCGACAAATTTATCTGTTATTCTTGGACACTTATATAAAATGGATCTGATGAAATATTGCGTAGGTACATCCCAGAGTATGAATGAAAAATTGCCCCCACTGAAGCACATGGAGGAGTTGTGAGAGGACATTATGCGGGAAGAGCAAGTGCACAGAAAATCCTACGAGTAAGGCTATGGTGGCCGACTATGCATAAGGATTCCAAGGATTATTGCAAGGCATGCGATGTCTGTTAGAGAATGGGGAGGCTGTCACGATGGGATGAATTTCCCTTGAACTCATAGGTGTCATTACTAGCTTTTGGTAAGTTAGAAATAGACTTTGTAGGACCAATTTAGCCACTAGGAAAGAAGACCAGAGAAAGATACATTATTTACGCAATTGAATACTTGACTAGGTGGGCTAAGGCCTAACCCATGAAGGATTGTAGTGTGGCTACAACTACGAAGTTAATTTTTTAATACATTTTATCTCAGTTTGGTTGCCCAAAAATGTTGATGAGAGATATGGGTTCGCATTTCTTGAATGAAACAATTGTTGCCTTGCTAGAAGAGTTCAAGATGTTTCATCAGAAGAGCACGTCGTATCATCCTCAAGAAAATGGAATAGTGGAAGCCTTTAAAAAAATCTTGGAGAATGCCTTAACGAAGATTTGTAATGCAAAATAGAATGATTGGGATGTGTGCATACCAATTGTTCTAATATTAATGTGGAATAGTCTTAGTGCTCCAGATAGTTGCAAGGGAGTGTGGGAATATAAAATACACTACCTGAAGGATAGGTTGGCACAGTCAATGGGATGCCTGACAAGTTGAGGGTAGGTGCAGAGGAGAGCTACGACAAAGGAGCTATGCTAGATTGGTGGGTCTTGTGCAACCTGGCCAAAAAGTGACCATTGGAAGCACTATAGCTGATTGGATGGTGATTTTTCCTTTAAAGGGAGTGGGGGAGGAGGGTGGGAGCATTTAAGGTGCTTATCTTTGGAAATCTTTTGCCAACAGCGCATTAGTGATAGGCATTTGGAGGGAACTAATGGATTTCAATTCAAATTAGGCTATAAATACAACATCCTGCTCCACATTCGAACACTTTTCTTCGTCATAATTTTCCTTGATATTTTTCGCTTTGGCTTGTGCCACAATAATTCATGTATGTCTACAAAAGAGTGGGAAATACTTAAAGAGAATATCTCACAGCCAAGATTCACAAATTTAACTTATTAGCAGTGCGAAATATTCTTCAAGAGAATGGTTGCAACCTAACCTGATATGGATCCGGGCCAACGTGTGCCTACAACAACACCTAGGTCACCAAGACCTAAACCATCTAGTTCCACAGTTGGAGAAATGAAGTAGAAGAATCCCCAGCGAGCATCGGTGTGGAAATCACCATGCAAAAATCCAATAGAGATCAAACAAAAGGAGAATATGGATAGAACAAGGAAACCGATGGAACCTCTAGAATTAGACAAATAAGAGCTGACAATGGGAATTGAGGAGATTGATGTAGAGGAAGCTGTGTCGATAACTCGGCTACCACCTTATATACCACCAAGGAAATCTATAGCCAAGGTTCCTAAAGACTCGGATTCAGTGAATTTCATGGTCTCCACACCATTACTACTAGAAAATGTACCTTTTGAGGGCAATATACTAGCTTGAATACCATACTTGAAGATGGAAGACTAGAACCTAGGGGATCACGCGAAATTACCATAGCTACAACCAAGAAAGTACCTGAAGAAGGTATATTATGAAGAATTGAATGTCACACAACTTGAGCCAATGAAATGTGTGGTTGGAGTTGGGTGCGCAGGGTTGTTAAACATGTTATGGATGCTGCATTTTAGCCATAACACCATTAATCTATGTGTGTGCATCAACTGTTGATGCTAGTTCATGATGGGTGCCTTTTCTTGGGGGGGCCCATCCCTATCAATGATATGTTGATCCATCAGATAACACTCTTGATGTATCAAGGAATAGACCCTAGAGAGGCTTTCGTAGGAAACTCACAGGAGAAGAAGTCGGAAAATCAGATGAAGAGCAAATTCATGGTGCTGAAGAAGTCGTGTGGTAATGCAATCAACTCCATCTCAGATGGCACGATGTAGTTCGCTGCACAAATATTGGCTGGGAAAATCATGAGGAAGTGTCACACTAGTGAAGGTTAGCACTAGTAGTATCTTTGGCTCTATAGTGCACCAAAGCAGTCCAATACAACTAGGCTCAGTACTTATGCCATGAACTTTTGGAGGATTGCAGAGAGGCCCAGGATGATGACAAGGCATTCCACTATGTGTGGATTATTTCGCTGATCGTGCTGGTGGCATGGAGGATCTGAAGGAAATCCAGTTCCTGCAGCATGATCCAAATCTACCTGAGGCAGTGAAGTTTTCCTCACTTTGGGTGACTAAGGACCCTAAGCATGTCATTGAGACTAAAATATTTTAGCTCTTGTTTGAATCAGTGTTGAGAATGGTGATTAACCAGCAGCCATGGTTATCACCAAGTTTGCACACAAAGTATGCCAATGTTGTTGACTTCAAGGTAGATTTTCATAATCTACATATCTGGGTAAAGAAAGATGTCACACACACATGGCACAAGTTCCCATACTTGGTCACCAAAGATGACATTATGGGGGTCGTGAGTAAATGGTCGAGCAACTGGCTCACCCCATCTGATGCGGGTGCAGGGAGAAGTAAGGTTGTTGAAGAGTCAACAAAGAAAACCATAGCTGCGACGATGGTAACAAAAGAAAAGAAGAAGGAAGAAGTGAAGGCTTGCACAAAGGAAACGATCACGATAAAGGAAAAGGTCATGCAATAGAAGGAGGAACCTAGAAAGGAGAAAGAAGAAACAAAAGAGAAGGTCTTTGCCAAAGAGACAGAAGAACCCAAGGAGAAAAATGCCACCACATTGCAAGCCACCATTGACCTTGGGAGTTTGACACAAAGTGCACCAATGTAGAGGCCGAAATAGAGGGTGAAGAGGAAGGGGGTGCAAGCTTGGAGTCCCCATTAATTGTCAAAAAGATGTAGAAGCAGAGTTCTACATGGCCACGCAAGAAGTAAAAATGTGACAAGTCCATGAGAGCGACACCTTTGGTCCTCACGGAGGGGGACCTATATGAAATTGGTGATGTAGTTTGTGATGCAAAGAAGAATATTTGGGGCCATGTTGAAGAACAATACCACCAAACACTGGACAAGGTGCAATAGGGCCTGAGGGAATTGTAGGTCCAGAAAGGCATCATTCAAGCGAGCATTGGATAGGCGAGCCTAAAACAAGCGAGCATTTCAGCCTCAGTAGAAGAGCTTGCCATAGACCTCCTCACACTACAGTTACTAGAGGGATCATTGTATGTAGAGACATCATAGGATAGGGTGTGCCTATTACATCTAAAGGAAATGAGTTTGAACCTTGTGATGCTCCCTATTCAGACACTGCATGAGCTACATCAAGGAGTATCAAATGAGCTAAGAGTTCAGGGAACATGGAGAAGTTATTACACGTAGTTAGCAACTAGAAGAAGCAATAATATAGGCATATAGTGACCTTCCCAAGCTCCAGATTCCAGCAGAAGCGGCCTCCATAGAAAAGGTTCAAAAGTTAGCTTCCGCAATGAAAGCGTCGAAGGAGGAAATTGGTATGGTTCGTTTTGAGCTACAGCTACAGATATCTAAGATCCAACTTAAGCTGCAACCAACCACCCCTTCCAAAGTCAGAGAGCAATGTCAGGATGCTATTAAAGAAGAGATGAATACATTAGAAATTGTAGTCAAGGGTTGCACCCAGTTGTTTGAACAAGCCACGGAACTGTGGGCTTCACTGCAGGAGGATCCAACTTTGCATAAAATCAAAACAGATATTAGCAAAAAGCAAGGGAAGTTCGATGAGATAAAATCTATAGTGCAGCCCTTAGAACCAATGCAAAGGTTTGCCAAATTATAGGAGGGTAATCTCATCCAAAGTGAGATTGATGAGCTGTGTCGGAAGGAGTCCATCATATGTTCAAGGACGCATACTTGGTGGATGAAGCAAGCAGTTGATACAGTTGGTGTAGAGAAAGTTGAAGGCCATGCAGTAGACAAATAGAACCATGGGCCTTGTAGTCGAAGGTCGAACTACTAAAAAGTTGGTTGAAGAAGTTCGTTAGGCCACTGTTCCTTAAGGAAGGTCAAAGACTCTTAGTTTGTTAAAAGTTAAGTTGTTTTGTGACCTGCCCATTGTTCATGGACCATGGTATAGTAATAGAAGTTGATATAAAAAGTAGTGATAGAGAGTCATGAAATATATCTAAGGATATAAGTGTGAATGATCTGAGTAAGAGAAGTCTCTTTTTTATACTTAGGTGAGGGGGAAGACTCATGCAATTGTGTGCACGGATACCTTGGTAAGTCTACAGTTGAGTGCGCGAGCCCCTGCAACTCTATGCGCAGGGTAGAAAGAGTCTATAATTGAATATTTGAGCATAATAAAGGATATTTTGGAGCATAACTTGTGTATCTGTGTGCTAATCTTTACTTCTGCATTTACTGTCAATCACTCGGTTTACTGAATTTATCTTGAGAAGTACTTAATAGATGTGCAAAAGTGGTAGATCTATTATTTTACTTGATGTTATGGATATTTAGAGCAATTAGCATAGAGTTAGAATATGTTATCCATAAGTTATTGTAATTTCTGCGTTTCAAGGGTTAGGACTCGCAAAGGTTGGAATAAAGCCCTAGAAGTAACACAACACATCACATAGTCCTTTGGATGCAGAAACCTGGTTTTGGAATCACCCAATACTGCCTCAGGTGAGACTTCAGCCTGCATTACATGGGTTTTTTCCAAAAGGTCTGGTAGTGTAGGGTTTTATTGGTTAGTGCAACTAACTCTGAACCTGGGTCCAAGCCCGCTTAAGCCAACATCCAAAAAATACCATGACTAACTTACAATCATTGGGATGTTCAAAGGGGAAAATAATGAAGACATTGTAGGAAAGGGTGCTACATGAATCAAAATAGGCCCAAGAGGATAAATAAGTGGAGGAATACAAGGAGATAAAAGACCTTGAACAAAAGGGTCCTTAGATAGAATAGACTATGGGCTAGTACGATATGATTTAGGATTCAAAACTAGAGATTGACTCTGTTGATTAGAGGGGGAACCTGATTCACTTGTAAATTCATCCATAGAAAGTGGAGGGAGGCATCAAAGTCATTGAGACTGATGATGAAGTCCTGTAGTAACCATGGTGAATAATATTTTTTTACAAATTTTTAATTAAGTGCTATAAACTATCACCATTATTTTATTCACAACAGCCTTTAGTATTTTATGTTTTGGAAAATGCTATGGCATTCATGGCTCGTCTACATGGGTTCTTCATTTGTAAGGGTTATTGCATTTTCACCAAGGCCAAAAAATCATAAACAAACATTAGTTCTAGGGCTTGCATCAATAATTTAGGACTAGGGCTTTATGATGAACATTAGACATCAATAATCAAGAGTTATCCATTGTTTAGATAGAGCTAGGGTTTCATGTATAAATAATTTAGGGCTAGGGCTTACTTCATTAATGACTTGACATAAGTTTATTTCATTAATGGATTGACATCATATTGAATTCATCAATGGCTTCACATCATATTGACTTGATTGATGGCTTGACATCATATGCAGATATGAATTTCACCTAGGGTTTGCATGAGGTTAGGGAAACATCAAAAAAGGTTTATTCATCCATCAAAATCAATTTCAATCTCCAACAATGCCAAATTGACATCAATGACAACCTTGACCAACATTCTCCCACTTTTTCATTGATAGAAATATTCTTGCCCTTTCAACATTCTCTCCCCCTTTGACTTAAATCGAAAATGGGGTGTCCAAGTCCTCCCCCTATCAAGCTACTTCTTGATATGTTTCTCGATCATATTTTATTCATCAATGATAGTTATCCATGATAAATATCTTGTTCCCCAAGTCATGGTGCTCCTTCTTGTTATGTTTCTCTTTGCAACTCCCTTTTTCATTATGCTTTCCTTTAACATACTTTCAACCCCTAAGCCTTTGGATTCTCTCATGCAAATGGATGACGCAGATGATTTTTTCATTTCATGTGATCAACCATTGCCCCCGTCCTTCATAAACACTTCTAGCTCTTCTTTTTTCTCAAGAAAGATTGTTGCCTTGTGATCAAGTGGAAGACATCATCAAGAATGGATATGTAGTGAAGACATAATATCATAATTTTCATCAATGGAATTACTCCCAAGAGATTATATATGAAGAGATTATTATCCATGTATGACTTATCAAGGGTTTCATAGTGCTCTTCACGGATAACTTCTACAAGAATAGTCAAGAATCGCAAGCTCCCACTAACAGTATCCTTTTTGGCACAATTTTATCATCAAAACTTAGAATATGATACCTGCCAAAGATGTACTCATTAGATTTACAACATGAGTTGATGTCTTGAGTGTTCAAGATGACATCTAATCAAATTTTCTTTCTTCTCCAAACCTATGCGACTTTCTTCTCTTTCTTCGTAGTCATGCTTTTATCTTGGTGAGGAACCCAAGTCAAGTTCAATCATGAGCCATATGTCCAATGTTATGAAACTTGAAGCATTCCATCTTGTTCATTAATGAGGGAGCATGAATTCTTGTTGAAAAATTTCTTCTAGAATATTGATGGGGACCATTATATTTGTCCTTGTGGTATGCCCTACAATCCTTTTCCATATGCCCAAAATTTGTACAAGAAAAACAATAAAAAATTATGCTTTGGTACCTGGAGGATGGAGATTGCCTTGATGTACTTCTAAATTCATTTTGCCTTGGTTTCCTTTGATCAAATTTATTGCCTCTTGCATTATTAACATCTACATATCTTCTTGTAGTGGGGTTTCTTCCAACGTCATATTGACTCTTCTCCTTGCTTGTGCTGGAACTGGGAGCATAAATATTTCTTCCAAGCTTCTCCTCATTAGGGTTTGGATCATTTATGTTTGAGAGTTCATCTGCATAATAAAAGACCTGATTTATCAAGAGGAGATCTTTGATGACTTAGGATGTGATCTAGAGTTTGAGAGCTCTTTAGACTCTTGTTCAGATGATCAATTTTTTTTCTTAGGAGATTAATTTCTTCTTTTATCATCTTGCATTCTTCATCCTTATTTTCTAGATGGTTATCCATTTCTTCCTTCATATTTGTTGCTTCACATGATTGGGCCTTAAGTGAGATGATTTCTGATTTTAATTTGGAGATATCTTCATCCTTTTGTTTAGGTTGGAATGTCATGGTATTTCTTTCCTTTTCTGCATCATCGACTTGTCCTTCTACGACGACCAAAGCTTCCATCACCTTTTCAGGTCCTAATGCTTGTGCCTTTCCTTTTTCTAGTTGATATTTTAGGGAGGAGACCTCTTCCTTGGACTGATAAATTTTAACTTGAATTCTATTCAAGTCCTCATGTATTTGTTCAATATGTCTTAACAAAGTATATTCCATTTTATTTACTTTATCTAATTGATTTGTCATGGATATGACTTATTCATGATGTCTTTTCTAGTTTTGATGGAATTCCTCCTTTAACTTGGTGAGCTCCTCATCTCTTTTTTGTACTTGAAGCTTGAAAAGGTCAAACTCCTTCCTTATCTTGTCAAGCTTGTGGACACCATATTGTGCTTGCTTCTTGAGTTCCTCATTTTCCCTTTTCAAACTACTTATCTCTTCTAGGGAAGCTACAAGTTTCTCATTGAAATATTGTGTAAGGTATTCTTTGTTTTCTTCATCTTCTAGGTCTTCCTTGGTCTTCATATCTTCACTCTTGTTTTCAGATTCCTTCATGGATTCTCGATTTCCATATTTCTTTTTATCACTTTCTTGATTAGAGATCATGATCAATGCTCCTTTTGAGTGAAGATCTTGAATTTTGTTCCACATACCTTTTGCCGATAAACATTTTTCCACTTTTTCATTTATAAGATGTGGTAGCCCACTCAAGATTTATTTTATTAATCTTGCAATATATTCCTTGGATTCTTTTTCCATTATACTTTTAGTAATCATTGATTCCTAGTCTTCAAAACCTTGAGCCATTAAAAAGTTATTCATTTTTTCCTTCCATATATAAAAGTTTCCATTAAACAATGGAGCTTTCCCAATATGATTATCCATTGAGGAGGTAACATATTTGATGAGTTTTAAAGCCTTCTTCCTTGGATTTTCCATTTGTGGTCTAAGGATCTACCTTCGAGATGTTAGGCTTTGAGTGAAGGCATTGTCTTTGATCACAATTGTTGAAAATATTGGGGGGGGGGGATCAATATTTATATTTTACAATTATTATTTTAAGAGGCTTTAGATCAATTATAACTATAACACAAAAGGAACAATATAGAATAAATTATTTTATTAATCAGAAGTAATGAGAACTTCAATCCTCTTCTTTACAATAAATCACGTGCAATAATGTTTAGGGCTCCAACCCTAGATGAAGACACCAATCTTCAATCTACCAGGCTCCAACCTGTACTTCGCCAAGCACTAACTTGGAATTCACTAGGTCCCAGCCTCTAGGGCTGCAACCATATCTTCCTAGGGCTCCAACCTTGTCTCTATGAGGCACCAACCTCTAGGGATGAAACCCTTTCATTGGAACATGCTCCAACATGATCTTCTTGAGGACTTATATCCTCTAGGGATCCAACCCATCGATTCAATTCTTCAATATGGAATCAATGATTCTTCAAGGCTTCCAATTTCTTCTGTAACAAGTCCAAACAATATATTCCCCTTCAATAATTCCCTCAATCAATTTCCAAAGCACTTCGCTCATCAATGACAACTTTTGCATTCTTAGAAGGTGTGTCCAAAACTCTTCATTTTAACCAAACAAAGTTCTTCAAGTTCACATCATGAGGGACTTCAACAATGCATCATGATCTCCAAAGGTTCCTTCAAGATCAATTTCTACAAGTCTTCCAAATTTCTTCGAGAATCCTTCAAGGTTTCTTCAATAGGATGCCCCAAGATGTATCCAGCACCTACTTTAAAGAAAATTCTACTCCAAAGGTCACTCCAAAAAATATATCCAAGAGGGCTTCATTAAAATCTTCAATAATAATTCTTCAATTTATGTTTGCATTCATCAAATGTTCCATGTTCTAGGAGGTAGTTGATGAACTCCATTATTGCAACAAGAATGTTGCAACTTGCGAGGCTACCAACTATATTTATCAACCAGAGGTTCATAAAAAATTAAGAGGTATAGAAACTATATGTGCAACATATAATGTGTCCTTATTTTGTTGATCTGATGTAATGGAGTGAATGTCATAAAATCAAATCCTAAACTAGTTGAAAAAATGGAATTGTTACTCTATTTGCAAGAAATGGAAATGCTACTTGCTCAAGTTGTAAGTGCTAACTAAACAATTCATGAAAGGACCAAGGTTAATATACTTGTAGAGAGAAAGATAGTTTATATTGCATAATTAATCAAACTACCAATCATAATTGCATGCACTATATACCAAGTTCATACTTGGTTGTAAATCAGTAACCTACTTGCATCATACTTATGATAAAGAAACTAAGTCTGCTATGTTTTTGTAGTTAATAAAAGGAGGGATCGTAGTGTCTTAGGAGCTTCCATGATCATAAAATCATGGCTCTAGGTCATTATTCATCTATACTAAGTCATAGTTGTAGTGGGGACCAAAATTGATGAAGGAAAGTGGTGTCACATGTTTCCTACAAGAAGGAAAATATTTGCTACATGAGACGAGAAAATTGCTACAAGATGAGATAACACACCGAATAACCAAGTAAATCAAATGAAAATGGGATGGGACAATTTTTTTTATTTAGTAGGATCTGTTTGGGCTCCATTCCAAATAGAATCACTCTAAAATACTCGCATTCATACGTGCTAAAAAATATCATAAATTACTAGTCTAAAATATGGAAATTCGAGAACTATTGAGCTAGTTAACCTATTTAATGCCTAACTTAATCATTTGAAAATGAAATGGGGTAAATTTTGTTACTAACTTGAATTTTTTTATGATCTAATTCAAGTGTAATAAACTTAAATGAATCTCATTAACATATTCTAAAAGATAACATAAAATTACTGCTACTTTCATACAAGGAATTCCAGAAATTCTAGATTCATGAACTAGTAACTCATTGTATTGTTCAACAACCCCCATTTTTATATATTATAAATTTTATATGAAACTTATTATATTAAAATAGGGACCCTTTTGTTTTAAAAATCCTTTGATTTTATTTCTTTAAAAAAAAAATTAAAAAAAAATTAAAAAATAGAAAATGAACAAAACATTGTTAATAGAGAACTATAACCAAAGTTTAATACTTAGGTTTTTTTTTTTAAACTCAAGTATTAAACCTTTATTATCCAAAAAAAAAAACAAATTTTAAATGGCCCCCGAGACCAAAACTATACTTAGGCTTTAAAAACCTTAGATATTAAATAATACAGATTATTTAATTAAAATAAAAATGAATCGGAGGTTTTTTTAAATTCCTGAAGGTTAAAAACTTTATAACTCCTCCATACCCTGCATCACACATGGACATAATAAAAAAGTTCCAAAGGTAAAGAATCCCCCCACTAACACTGATATGTGATAAAGACCAGATCTGACGAGATTATACATGTCAATCCATAAAATCCCACGTCCACAAAATATCACAAAAATCCAAAGGCCAAGCATTCTTCCTTTTCGAATTGCAACATGCGATATAGCCAGACCCGTGGGATTATACGCTACAGTCCATAAATCCCCCCACATCTGTGACTACAAAAGTTTCAAAAGGCTTATGTCCATGCCTCATTACCTTCACCGATTTGCAATTGCAATTAGACCAACTAATTGTGATTGTGATATAAGCCCCAGACCCAATAAGATTTTACATGGTAATTCATAAATTCCCCACGTCCGTGGCTATCACAAAATCCATGGAACTTAAGCTATTCCTCCTCCGTTCCAAACAACGCTTGAAATATGATTTGAGAAGGCCCCCTTTGGATATCGTTTGGAGTACTCCTGGTCCAAAAAGGATTGCGATTATTCAAATTTCTACCTCAGTCTAAAAGCAATTACAATTTGGTCTTTCTTGCGATTTAAAGAAAAGATTCAGATCTAATATGCCCATATCAACGACAAAGAAAATTTTGGACCACCCCTACACTTAATTTTAATTTTCTCAAGGGGGGAGGGGGGTCTGAGAAGTGGTTTCTCCCATCCATCCTTATATCTACGTTTCACTCCTTTTTTCTTTTAGACCTGCATCTTCACAAACGACTTACCACTTCGAACCCCCTACAAAAAAATTGCTAAGCCTCCCTTTTTGACTACCACATCATTCACCATGCCACCTTTCCACATGGATCTACCATGTCATAGTGATGTCACAATCACGTCATCCATTACGTCATCCCGCATATCACAAATCACAAGTCTTTCGACCACTTCTTATAGTATGCAACTCCATAACTATGATTGTGATGTTCCTGAGTATTCCGAGTGTGATATATTTGTGTTTTGCGATTTGCAGTAAGATTGTAAAATCTGCTTCTCTTACCCTAGACCTCAGTTCACATTCCTCTCCATGATGGTTGTTTTTAGGATTTATTATGCTCTACATTTTTTTCTTGATTTCCTACAAAACGTGATTTCTTTCAAATAAAAATCACTTATCAGTATCATTTAATTTTTAATTATCTATTCTTGACTTCCGTGTTCAAGTTCATGACAGAAGAGGATAGTTGTGCTGATAAGTGGCAGTTTAGTTCAAACATATGGAAAAAAATGAATATAATTTGATGGAACAAATAAATCCTATGAAGACAACAAATCACATTCAAGAAATTCCTACCAAAAAATTGTTTTTCTTGAAGCATTATTGAAGGGATATGTTTAAATGCCCTCAATGCTCTGCATAATACATTCAGTTGTTTTTCTTCTATTTATGATTACTTTTTGTATGAAATTACGATACTAAATTTTATGAAGAAAGGCTTACGAAAGCTCGCAGTATTCTACTTTCATACTTTTTCAATATAAGCACTCGAAAAATGTTTTAAGATTTTTCATAAGGAATTTTGAGAGGTTGCATTTCTGTACTCACGAAATCATCTTTATGAGAAGGACTAAACTTCTTTTATTTCTTTTATGAGTTGAGAAATGTGCATCTGGTATTTCTATCTTTATGCCTATGATCTTTTCATAAATAAATAATGAATTTATCTTTTTGGATTGCTTATTACATGGTATTTAAAGAACAATGTTACATGTATTCATTTCTAATCATGCTACCACTGATATTTTCAAATACATATTAAGCAATTTTCTTTGATAGTATAAACGAGATATGAGTTACACAAATTATTTTGATTAACTATTTAATCAAAATAATCATCTTGAAATATTTTCATTTCCATTAGTGTTTGAGCAATCCATATTGTTAAACATCCTAGGTTATAGAATAGATTAATGCATATGTTTTCCATTTGATTCATTGCTGCAAATCCATTTATTTCACTCCACTATAAGCATTACACATTCATTCAATCAACTCTCATTGGGAAATTGGTCTCTTTATCCCCAGTCAAAGCTACTACCTAAACAGAAAAGGTATTGTCTTAAGGTCTATACCGAGTGGTTTCCCCTGTGTTGATGCAATGATTTTCAAGTTCTCAACACTTTTGGTGCTAAAGGGAGGGCTTGTAGACTATGCATGTCAATTAAGTCTAATCCAAAAACAAAATGCCATTCCAAGAGTCATTTCCCCTCTAAATCTCCTATAATTTCCACATCCCCTCTAGAATCTCCTACTTTTCGATCAGAAGTTGTAAAATCACCCCCCAAGTCTCCCAAAATACTTCTTGAGGTAATCCCTATGGATTATACACTAGAATCACCAAAAATTATAGCTTTGATAAATAAATTGGAAGAGGTCTCCATTTCAACAAAAAATCCTGAATAATCTCAAGTTTCTGAAGGAAGTATAACTTCTATTTTTCACGAAACTGGTGTTTTAACTCGGTCCCAAAGTGAAAAAATTTGCATCTCGCCATTTGAATTTCCACTTCAGTCCCACCGAACAAAAACTACTACATCATTGATCCAAGTCTATTCAACTCCCGGATTTAACCAAGATTTTTTTCTTTCATGATGTGATTAGAATTGCAATAAAAATAACATAAATGAACATATGTGCATGTTGTAAAGAAGAAGGAACATGACAATAATTAGTAGCATAAAATAACAAGATGTTGATAAGGGAGTTCGTCTAGGAGGGACTACGTCTCTGGGCCCCGATGTCAAGATGGTGTAGGCCACTGCATTAAGTGCTATCATTCGTGATGATGTACATAAGTGGTAACGTTGCTATCATACAAGGAAAATTCCCTCATGTAGGAGGCTCCAAGAGATGTTCCGTTATAGGAAATCTTAGTCAAAAAATGACTCCTATCAGTATGACATAAACTCATGCATGATGATAATGAGCATCCCACCAACATGGCATAAAAGGGATCTCAATGCAAACATACATGGTGACAACATGAGTATCCCATCAACATGACGACAAAGGGATCTCAAACAAAAAATGACAAATCATGACAACCAGTACATCCCACAGATGATTCTGCATCACATCAAACAAGAATCATGAAACAAGTAAGAAAACAAGATCCCACATCAAACATCAAACAATGATTTATGCAACAAAATGCATCTCATAGCATAAAGAAGTACATGAACACACTGCATATACCTCACATCCTGGGACCATCTAAAGAATAGGATATCAAATTGCTGAAGCTTGTCGTACCATCAATCTCACGACGTTGAATCTCATGGAAGGATTGCTCGCACATGAACGCAGACACCTACACTCCACTTTGAAAAGTGGCCGAAAAATGAAATGATCAAATGGAAAATTGGAATGCACCATCAGATTTGTGGCATCAAATAGACCAAAATTGACTGTCAAATTTCTGAATTCTAAGAAAATGAAAATCTGTGGCTTAAGGAATCTTTTAGATTCTACCTAGATTCCTCAAAGATTCCATCCTTGATTTGAAATGGGGGTTTAACATCTTGTTATACTTACAAGAACCTCCCACTCCAAAGCTTAACAAATATATGATCTAGCTTATGTTGACAATTTTGGAACTAAGTACTTGAAATAGGTGTATGTATGTATTTTAACTGTTTAAGTGCTTATTTGTTCATGATGATGTTAAACACATATAACAGTAAATGCAGAAAATAATAAACACACACATAACATAAAATTTAATCTAGGAGTTCACCCTAATATCATGGGCTACGTCTCCTTGCAATCTTGTCAACTTGACTTGGCTCTTTGGGATTATGGTAAAGCTTCCTTTACAAGTTCCACACTTAACTCCAAAGTGTTAAGTAAACTTGACTCAGGATAGAGTCAAAAGTTGACGAGGTTAAATAGTAATGGTTTTGGGGCACATGGTATTGTGCACCCATGGTATTCTGCCCGTGGTATTATATGTAGTGGAGCCTATAAAAGGCTGGAAGGACTTCATTGTAATGCAAGGCCTGGAGGTGAGCGGTGAAGGCTCACTTGGCCAGATTGGCCAGGGTTTTGGCCAAGGATAATGAAATTTCATTATGATTGGGTTTTTCCCCAGATTTTGGGTTTTCCCGGATAAACATGTGTATTTATGTGTTTATGGTTATTGCTGGTTAATTTTATATTTATTCCTCTTGGTAATTAATTTATGTTCTTGGGTAAATTTCTTAACAATTGGTATCAGAGCCCACATATCTCCACAATGGTATGATATTGTCCACTTTGGGCCTAAGCCCTCATGGATTTGCTTTTGGACTTACCCCAAAAGGCCTCATACCAATGGAGATATTTTTCCATCCTTATATACCCATGATCCTCCCCACTTCTAGTCAATGTGGGACTTTGGTCGTATACCCAACACAAAGTTTACTTAACTTGAACCAATGGGCTTAGAATACCATCTATATCCCTGACTGTCCTCACTCTGTAAATAGATCTAAGCTTCCTTGGACTTGATTCCTTCAATCAGAGCTCTGATTTGTCTTGAGCTCCTTGATGGCGGTAACTCACTCAGAATTCTTCAACTGTCTCTGGAACTTCTTCTTTTTCTCCAGCACATATCATAAACCTACAACAGACTGATAATTTTATCATTTATTCTCTGACACTTACCTGTAGTATCTTAGCCCTTAGAAGTACCCAAATTCTTATGCAAATCCCTGCAATGGATTCAAAAGTTCCTTTATAGTCAGAATTGACTATTGGATCACTGAGAATGAGTACTGGTAGCTCCTACAACTACCTCCAACCTCTGGTGGCTTTTGAGCTCCAAATCAATCTTCCTGGGTGAAATTATCCATGAAGATGACTTCTTCACCTTATTTGGATTCTTCCATTAGCTTTAGAAGGCCCTAATTAGCCTAGCGAGCCTCTTGTTCCACTCTCTATGTGTTTCTCTGTCTCTCGGGCTCTGCCTCTGTTTTTTCTGTGTTCTCTGTGTTCTCTGCATTAAAACTGCTCTTTTAGTGCTTTTATGCGATATCTTCACAAATATTGGTGACTACACCTGACTCCAACTAAACTTAGCATATCCACTAAACTTTAGCCACTTCGCCAGGCTAACCGTCGGAGGTCACCATTACATTAACTTTCTGGCGCACATCTGTGCGGTATAATCTCGATGGTTAGGGATAATCCTCCATAGAGCTTGCAATCGGGTTAACTCTCAACCATCGATCTATCCCATCCTGTTGGCATTTTGTTTCTGGTATGGTTATATGTTACAGATGTTGTACTTGATGGCAACACCCATGGCATGGCTCTCAATTTGATGAAAATAAAGAAGTACGTAGGAGAACAGTTCAGGAGGTGCGTACCCGCAGGTACGCCGTGCAAGAATCACATCCTGTTACGCAGATTACCCATTCATGAGGTGCGTACCCCAGTGCACACTCTTCAAGGCAGTAAAGCGTGCACACGTGGGGGTTTATTATGATATTTAGCCGACGGTATTGTGTTATCATGGTTCTAGCCCATGGTATTGTTTTATTTTATTATTATTATTAAGCCCCATGATCCTCGATTTGAGGAAGAGCTTGCCTATATAAAGCAAAGGAGATCATTTGGATTAGTATGCTTGTGGGTTGAATATCTTAAGATCTGATCTATTGGGTTATTGTTTCAAAAGGCTTGATCTATATGAAAGTGAAAGTGGAAAGCGAATCTGTAAAGGGTGATCTCCCGAGCGCTTGATCAGATCTGGGCATCCATCTAGCTGTAGCACATTGGTGATCTGCAAATTCAGCCCTAATCTGAGGTACACAAGTGTTTAACGGTGCCTCTCCGTGGGTACGTAGAACAGAAGAAGGCGAGCTGCGCAGGTACGCAGAGCAGAAACAGGAGAACTGCATGGGTACACCGAGCAATAGTGGTTCAGGTGCGTGCCTACTGTAATAGTACGTGACGCGATAATTCTTTTGGGTGCGTGCCTACTGTGGTAGTACGCGGCGCGATATTGCATTTGGGTGCGTACTGTACGCAGCGCGACAGAAGAAGTAGTGCGTGGGCACGCAGTGCAGCAGAAGGAGATCTGCGGGTATACGCAGAGAAGCAGAGGGTGAAGTGCGTACCAGCGCAGGCCAAAGAAAGGAAAGTTGCGTATCTGCTTTAGGACTATATGTTGACTGAATTTTTCTGTTGATAAGATGTTCTGGGTTCAGTTCTGTTATATTGATCTGGTTACTATAGCTGACTGTAATTTATATGTACTTGATGATCATTTCATGTATATGGACCCAGTTTGAAAATTTATGAAAAGTGGTCCTTGTAAGAAAATAAGTAGGGGGTTGTAGCTCCCTTCTAGGAGAGACTTGAAAACGAGAAAGCGTTGTAGCTCTCTGCAGGTTGTAGCCTGGGTACTGGTAAAGGACTGCACCAGTACAAGACCATTGTAAAAGGAGTTTCTAATTTGAAAGAAGATAGAGACATATTGCAGCAGGTGGTTTTCACCCACATTGGGTTTCCACCTTATATCTGGTGTTCTTTGATGTGACGTTCTGCTTTTCTGGTTCATGCTCATTATTTATGGTATTGGTATGCAAAAATAATTCAAAGTAAAATAAGAAAGATTT